>KN837158.1:369622-382627 GCA_000827215.1 Sphaerobolus stellatus SS14
CTATTACCTCCAAACCGAATACGACCTTCAGAGATCAACTCCGAACTTCACCTCGAACCTTTGATCTTACTCCGAAGTCCTACCTTCATTCGGGACTTCATTTGAACACTTTGTTCGAAACTTCGGTATTCGAATCCGCTCTTATATTGTTGGTTCTAATCTGTTCCAAATTAAGGACACGTACAGTTCGAGACGGTGCAACCCACGACGTTGAAGCCAAGTCCTTTGGTTCTAACCCTTCGTTCTTTAGTGTGACTTTGTTCGTTACTTCGGTCACGCTTCGGAACCCTTCATTAGGATCAGCCCATAACAACAATATCTCATAATGTATAGGGTGATAATGTATAATATGTCATCATGGATAGGTTCTGGCCGGATCAAACTGACCAAATCCCAGCCAAAATACCCTGCAGTAACATATAATTCTCATAACGCATAGAATTTTGGTCTTCCCGAAGCTATACGTTATGAGACATTGTACCACAGGAAGCAATGAGAGATTTTCCTGCAAGGAAAACATGAGGAAAACATTAGAGGTCAGCCCCATTTTCTCAGTGTTTTCTCAAACACTGACAAAAACCCTAATTTTATTAAGATTTTCCTGCAATTTATGGAAAATCCTGAGAAAATGGGATGTACTTTCAAGGTTTTCCTAATGTTTTCATCTGAGGAAAACATCTCAATGCTTCCAGTGTACTGTACATTGAAATAAAAGAGGAACCCAAAGCTGAGAAGTAGGACCAACTAGAGTGGTTCAAGTTGGCATTCTCGGTGGGTTGCAAACACTTTGAATATTTTCCTAGCACCCCAAAAATGCAATGGCTGATAGTGGAATCTACAAAAAGAATATCTCAGGGATACCATATATAAGCTGTGAGAGAAAAGCTGGAAAGGGTGTCAGATGCAGAAAACTCAGAAAAGGCTGTTTACCTAGCCTTAAAAGAGAAAGGATAGCTATATATTCAAACACTTATACTAAATAAAAGAAGAGGAATACTTACTCAAGGTGTAAAATCCGATACAACACCGGTGGACAAAAAGCAAACAAGCACAAAATTGCTCGAACTTCGGCAAATGTCATCTAAGCGGTTTTCGGAATTGCTTGGATTTCAAGGAACACATTAATATCTTCTAATTAAAGAATATAGACGAGTGTTTGGATAGCTACCTATGTGGCGACGGCGACTGATATTTCATGGATTTGAGCAGATGAAGTGATCAGGAAGAGACAGATCTATACACAAGCGGACATTGAAAACATTTCCCACATTCAAGCTCTAGCACCGCTCTATTTCTCCGAAACGACTCGAGTCGCATTACTTAACGATATCTGTGGACTATATTTGACACTTCTCAGTATGTTAAAAATATGTCAACTCTAGACCTTGAAATCTGCAGGTCTCAGGGACAAGAGCTTTCAGAAGAGATGCTACCCGAGACCCTTGCGCAGCTATGATTCTAGTGTATTCTAATACTTAAGGTTGATTTTGCAGTCTCACATGCAACAATTTACAGGTTCACATCACTCCAAAAGATATCTTTTTATATATGGATTTATTATTGATAGATTTGAAGAGATATGAGTGCTTTGAACGACAAGAAGGAACTGCTAGTAGCAGCCAGAGATCTATTTATCTTCACCATGCCTGTGATTGACATGATTAAATCGAATTCGGCACATCATACCCTATCAAAGATACACCTATACATCCGCCTCATGGTTTTATTACTCTGAATCCCCAATTATCCATAAGTACTTATACTTTGGGTGCTTGAAATCGAACGGTTAGCACACATATTAACCTTTCTTCCACTGGGAAAGAAAGGTATGTGGGTTCCACACCTGGGCAATCAATCACCAGATTGCTCTCTTAATCGTTATGTGACCTGGCTGCTGATACTCGTTTTTCGCTGTGACTCCTTCAGCTAATTGCTGCCCTCAGTCAATTATTTCATCCTCGTTCAGAGGTGATCCGAATCGATTGGATGGGCAAAGAATTTGGTGAAGTAAACTATTAATTGCTGGTGAGTTGCCAAGTTTTGTATTATATCCACTCCAGCTTTCTTTATTCATATATATATATATATATATATATATTATATTGAGGGAGAATTAGAAGCTTTGTTCAATGCCACTCTTTTAATTATCAACAACTTCCAAGTATGCTGCAGCATCACGGTACTTCTCATTTTTGAAGCTGCTGATATATGTCTATTGTATTACAATAAATTATCCACTGAGGGCATCCGAAGGTAAAAAAGGTCCTCAAACACCTTCATTTGTGATCCTTCGCGTGTATTCACGACAATCTCTTGTCAGTGAAATCCTGCCATATGAACAGAAACACACTGGTCGTAGACACAATAGCACACTTTTTTCAAGAGAAGCACAAGAAAACATCCCCTTATATGTAGTAATGACCCATTGATACATTACACCTCGACTAACTACTAGCTAGGCAAAGAGTGCAAGGAGTGTTGCATTCACAGAGCGGAACGCAGCTCCCAAAGCCCGAGACACAGGTTATTCCACCACCAGTGACATTGCAAGAGCAATGAAGTTCGCACTATTGCTGTACACTGTACGAAGAGTCAGGGCTTCTTAATTAAGAGAAGTAGGCAATAGCATACACAGTGAAGTTGCGACAGGTCACGCAGATTTGGGGACCGGAGCTGCCTGCTTGAGGAGCCGCATAGACGGTGACTAACACCAAGGCAATCCTAAGAGCAAGGAGGTTGAAGCGCATGTTGCGTTAAAAGTGCTGAAACCAGTAAGGTCATTAATGAATGAACAAGAGCAATCCCTGAAGGATATCACTCACCATGGAAGAGCTGTGATGAATAAGAGCCTGAAGAAAATGTAGGTACTGTACCATTTCAACCAATTGTTCACGGATCATGGAATTTTTGCTCGCCGAAAAGCCCGATTTTTAATGTTGTCCTTTTTTTTTGCCTGTGACGCGTGATGTGAGCAATTGGCCGTAATAGTACAGTATTTGGCAACCTTATATACCATTTCCCCCCCAAAATCTTTCCATAGAATATTCCTGCCATCCCCAAAGAGTCAGCATCAGGAAAACGGGCAATGGCGCCTAATTTTTCCGTAGCACTACACAAGCTAGCAAATTTCTACGGAAATAGTGCTCTACTATCGTTGTTAGGTCTCGCTACGGGCTTCTGAAGAAACTCCGCTGGTTTGAACAACTATGAGCGCCAGGTCCTATGTCGTGACTTAGCATCGTACCACTACCACATCCTCCGCCTCCTCCCTCAAACTACCTGCATACCCTTGCGTTGATACATCCAGAGCAACGTACAATTATTCAATTCTTTAACTCTGGAAATAAATCTAATTTGCTGCAGGATGTCATCAGCCAGGGCATTCATGCCTAAGGCTGCACACGGGTATTACCCGCAGGTAATGGGTACCCATTTGCGGGTACCCATACATCCTAGAAGTCATACCCAGATCCACGGGTTTTTTTATCATGGGTTACCCGCACCCGTGGGTCTGGTATTAGAGGTACCCAGGTGTGTTATCACATACCCAGGTACCCATAGGTCACTCTGGTACCCAGGTACCATCTGCAGGTACCCGGGTTTGTCAAGTCTGTTCAACTGCCAATCAAGGAAAAAAAATATTACACAGAGCAAGAATTGAACCCAACTTGTAAGTCATTGAATTCATAAAGGTAAATTTAGGGTTAATACCCACTATCCCAAGTGCAAGTTGCCATTGAGTTGCCTTTAAATTCACACAGGATCATTAGATTTTTATCATGATGGATAATGGTAGCAATTTATTATTTAATAACTAGGTTTTATATATCTAATTACTCCTAAAGAAATCATGTTCTGGTCCGTAATAACTAGGTTTTATATATCTAATTACTCCTAAAGAAATCATGTTCTGGTCCGTAATATCTTGTGTAGTGAAGTATACCCTCCATCGCAGAAATCCACCACCTCTCATAGGCTGCTGCATATGCCTCATAGAGACCAGTATCCATTGCAGCCTAGTGTCACCACGGTTCAGTTCTCGAACTGCTGGACTGAATCGAACTGTTTTGAACCGAACCAGTGTGAACCGGTTTGGGTGGTTCGACTTCAGTTCAGTTCACAGTTCTTCTGAAGGTCAGAATGTATGAACTGGTTTGGAACCAGTTTGAACCGGCTATATATATGTTCAATAAACACTCAATACGAGGCATGAAAACAGCTGCAAAGGGCGGGAGAATGCCATAACTGCAATACAGTAATGGTTTCTGTGAATAAATAGAAACTGAAAAATATCGAAGTTTAATACAAAACCCATGGGTACCAGGGGAGGTACCCACACTTGCAAAAATCACTACCCGCACCCATGGGTTAAAATAAGCGCCGGGTACCCGCCAACAGGTACCCATTACCCACGGGTCTGGTGGTGGGTACCCATATGGGTTACCTGGGTATGTCAATACCCGTGTGCTGCCTTATTCATGCCTCCTCGCCGTCGGTGGGTTTAAGCCAGTATTTATCTCTTTGTTGGTCCAGTTGTAACTAATTCATCCACATCATGACTCAACCAATTTTTATCATGAATTAACTCCTCATTTCGTCATAGAAGAGTTAGGTTGGGTTGATTTCCCAGGAGAGGATTATGGGCAGGCTTAGGTATGTATCTCATACCCTCTGAGTGCCATGTCCACCAATTAATATCACCATACAGATCTCATTCAGGTACAATGGAATTTGTATTGCATAGCATCCCAGGTGAAGAGGTTCAGGAAATAGAGGCGGCAAAGCTGGAATTGATATTGCGGTATGTCGATCTCTCTCCGATATTAACAAAGCCGGTCTAATGCACTTCTTCCTGAATCTATATGTGCATGCCATAGCTGACGGTTTTTGAAAATTGCTTTCTATTTCATTCGCCTTCTACTCCATTCCTCTTCTACTCCATTCCTCTTGTGGTCTTGTCAACTGCCGTAGTTACTGGGACCTCATGTATTTAAATATGAAATATATTTCTACTGTTTCTCCATAAAATACTGGGTAACCCACATGGATAATATTTAAAAAAAATTGAGCATTAATAATCAATGAATATAGCACTAGCAATGCCTATTGAGGCTACAGGATCTGCAGTTCGTTGCATAGATGTTCAAAGTACCAGCGGCCACTACGCTAGCGCAAAATGACATGACTTCCATTCAAGCTATGGAGACTATCATAGTGCACATAAATTAGGGAGGCTACGGTCTCTACAGACGCTATATAGCCTCTGTAGCATTTGCCAACTTTCCTGATGAGTTCTGATGTGTCACTTGATGATATCGTAGACAGGGCTTTCAATTGACGCCCTATATTTTAAGTTTTGTTGATACTTCAGTATTATGAAATAAAAATTCAGGTGTCGTGTCTATGCGGGTATATACCGATAATCCATATATAGCTTTGATATTTAAAGGCGTTCAGGAATGGCAGTACCTAAAATTTGCAAACTTTGTCCTTGAGCTGAGTGCAAAGTCATAACAGACTTGAAAGCAAGAGAAAAATACCTGAAGATATGCATTAACTGTAGACAGCCGGATGTGATCTGTTCTATTTGATTAATCACTGCAGCTCAAATCCGAAAAGCCTTGGGAAAAAGGAGGCGAAAGGGCTTGTAATGTTACCTACGGTGATCTGGATTTGTGAAGATAGATAGCTCCGAGAGAATAACAAACGCTTGGAGGAGAAACTTAAAAACTGGTAGGGTTATGTTTTGACTTGGCATGCCTGATTGCAGACGATTTGAAGATCCCCAGCATCAGGAAACTTGGTAAAAACCGGCGCCTAATGGCTCAGTAACGAATTTTGGTTATTCCTATGGAACGACACAGGGATATCCTATTTTATTTTTTTGAGAACCTGGTTCATATGATCTGTTACCCTCTCGTGACAAATAACTGGGGCCACCTATACAGTCTGCACTGAGATAATGTCCGTGCAAATTTTGCTAGGGGAATGTACATAAACTATAATCAGCTATAGACGACTATGCTAGCAATCCTAGTTTATGTACATTTCCCTAGCAATATTTGCACGGGCAATATCTCGACGCAGACTGCATAGGCGGCCCCAGGTGTTTGTCATGAGAGGATTATAGGTCATATAGACCAGGCTCTCTCAAAAAAAAAGTTAAGATATCCCTGTGTGGTTCTAAAGGAATAACCAAAATTCGTTACCGAGCCATTAGGTGCCGGTTTTTACCAAGTTTTCTGATGCAGCGCCCAATAATCCAATGTGTGATGGAGAAATTAACAAAAATCCATAGAATAGATATGGGGTATGTAGCTGTAAGAAGGAAAATGGAAAGGATGCATTGTCAAGTGCGGTCCTACGCTGAAACTCAGAAAAGGACACGGGAACCTTCTAGCATTGAAAAATAAATGGCAGCTATGTGTACAAAAAACATAGCTACTCATTTTTCGTTCTGGAGCCTTCAACCAATTATAGTCCGCTAATTATTTCTCCATCTCAGCCTTTGGTGAACCGAATCAGGGATACGCGAAATCGACGTTAGGCTTGACTATTGAACGCTAGCGAATTGTCAGGGTTTATACCCAAATATTCTTTCTTATACATATACTAAGGTCCGAGGGAGACAGCAGTGATTTCTCCCGCTTATGCTGCCTACGTATGTGCTCGTATTACTGCTCCATTCTTTGCATTGTCAGAAAGTATGCCACAGCCTCATCACGGTACTTCCCACTAGCCGCTGATGTCTGTTTATTATATAGGCGATTGGACCATATCTCCAAGAGCGTGCTCAATGTCGAGCACTGTCTAGCCTCAATCTGACTTATGGCCGAAGACTTTGCTCAGGAGCTACTAATGCAGCCACTAAACTCCACCGGAACCCGAAGGAGACATTGGTTTCTATTTGGTTTCTATCACCGGTGTACCTGAACATCAAATAAAATATCCAGATGAGGAAAGGTCATGCGTCGTAATACGTCGCTGGTTACTGGTAAGTACTACCCTCCCATGTTTATATTCCATTTCATGACTTCTCGTAGTTATAGGCATAAAAGAATCATTAAAGAGCTTATAAAAATGATAACATGAATCAACTCACGCTAATTTTGCAACGATCAGTGTCTATCGCTACATGCTATAAATGCGTAAGTCATTACAGGCACTACCTGGATTGTCCTCTGCCCCTGATGTATTTGTCTTCTTTCTAAGGGTGTCCCAGACAGTTATACAGAAACTCTGTACAGATCAGGTAAAGAATTCCTGGATGCACTAGCCAATGTCAGATATTATTGTCTGCTCTTGGAATATTGGATGCCGGACGTAATCCGGGAGGTCCGAGTCGTACGCCACTCTGATGCGTCAACCATTCAGAACCATGACGTGTTCTGGCAAGTTTCAGCATTCAGCATTTCAAGGAACTAGAACTAGACATACCTGTTTTTGACAAGGCGATCCTTCCCTTCATCATGGCAATATTTATATCGTCCTTCAATCATGTAAGCCGAGACCTGAGTACTAAACCCCCTGAGTTCTGACCGCTGCGTTCTTACACGTGAAGACTGGTACAGTTTTCGTACGCCGGGGATCCGCTATCATTACGACATCTTTCAAAGGGATTTTCGTGGAAGTCAGGGTCCAATATGTCAGTAAATACCACAAATAACTTTAAAATAACTTCTTTTTATGCAAAAGACCTCCCACTCTAGGGTCATGCCCGTCGTAGAGTCATAGCCGTTCTCTCCGCCGCAGACCTAACGTGAACAGTTTTATCACAAATATGGATGTATACATCCCTCAGATAATGCACGTCGAGCAGGATAGTGCGTTTAATTAGGCGTGCCTGCTTAAAGATACTGAGTATCCTGTTACTACAAACGCGAATGAATGGAAGACAAAGTCTCCGGATGCAGGCTATATACCCTCAATGTGAGGTATACTATTACTTGGGCCAATACTAGGCTGTTTTTCTATCTCCCTAGTATTGTCTCATTTAAGGAGGCAAAACTACCAAGCAAGGCAAGATCGTCGGGATTCAGTGTATTTTGACTTATAATAATAATACATTTGCGGAGTCTACTTGGATCCTTTTAGTTGATGATGTTGGATTTTTGGCATATGGGGGTAGTGGAGGTGGAGACGGCAAGATAATCACCACCAATATCTCTGGTCTCCGATTAATGTGAGCAATGGCGCGTAATTCCCGGTCATAGCGTACGTATATGTGCTTGGTTCAAGGAGACATTTGTCAATGTAAAGAAGGATCTGCAAGCTTACTCTATGGTAACGGGTATGAAACGTTGAGCTAGCACATTTCAACTACGTTAAGCTAGAATAACTTTGTATCCATTATATAACGGAAATATCGCTGCGCTGTCCTCACTTTAATAGTATAATCCGGGAACAGCAATGTTCCAGTACACGAGGTACCGTACAGAAACTGCGTGGTACGTGATACACCCATATGCACCCACGAGGTCCAGGTCCAACACCCATTGGACCGGCGCTCCAGGAAGCTTTCGGATGAGTCACTGGTTGTGGCTTGACCGACGACCAGGCCAGATCTCGCGAATCAACTCCTTCGAGATGCCGGACGGTGACGATCGACTGTGCATCGGGCAAACCGCAGGTGACGGGTGAATCGGCCATTTACAAACAATTGTTGTCTCCACTCTGTCTCCGCTCCGACTCCATACGCATCGTCTATAACCTGATGATGCGTCGGACTTCCTAATGAATGAACAGGTGGTTCCGCAGACTCTGCATGCAGTATCATTGGGCTCCGGCTCGGCGCGCAGTGATTAACGTATTCAAGCTTACACTGGTGTGGTACCAGGCTGTACCACTACTTACGGTGTTCAATTAGGCTGGAAACGCTTGGGAAAGCCTCCAATATTCTTCAGAAACAAGGATTATATTCAATATTCTCACGTGAATTATGGCCTCGCTCGATCCGCGTTGTCACTCGTGAAATGAGCAACCATGCCCAAAACCAGTTGTCACGCCATTATAATCCCACTAAGATATACACAGGATACTATGCTAATACCAGAACTTATCAATTACCGCCATCTTGGGTTTCCATAACTCGGTAAGCCCAATTCAAGATATTTCAGGGTCTGTGTTGGTCTGAAATAGAACGCATCATGTAGGCGGTATCCGTCACAAACCTTCAAAATGTATAAAGAGGCCAAGGTAGGCCAAGTCTCCTTCATTCAAGTTCGTCTTCAATCAAGTTCGTATTCAGTCTCACTTCATACTACCATGTTCTCCAAAATTTTTGCTGTCCTTGCTGTTGCATCCACCGCCCTAGCAGCTAACGTCGAGATCCAAGTTGGTAACGGCGGATTCATCTACACCCCCAACAATGTTACTGCAAAGAAAGGAGACATTGTGACCTTCGTATTCAGTGGAGTGTATGTATTTGTTGTTCACGCAACCAACTATTAAGCTTACGCCTTCTGAACAGCCCTGGTGATCACACCGTCTCGCAGGCTGCATTTGGTTCGCCTTGCGAACAACTGCCCAATGGATTTGATTCGGACTTCGTTAGCGTTCCTGCTGGATTCAGTGGAACAAAGCCTACTTGGAACCTTACTATTGAGGATGACACCAAGCGTAGGTTTTAGTTACAAATCCTGCGAAACCTTTCTGATCTTCCATTCCTTTATGAAGCGATCTGGTTCTACTGCAAACAGACACAGCCTTCCGCTCATTGCTTGGCTGGTATGGTTGGGTAAGTAATGCCCTTATTGAGAGTTATTCTCAACGTAATGCCTTGCAGTGCAATCAATGCTCCTACCACCGGCAACAATACCATTGAAAAGTTCCAGGCCGCTGCTATGGCCCTCAAGTCTCTCCCTGCTCAGTCGGCTGGCTCGTTGAATGGAACGGGCGCATCAGCCACCTCTAAGCCCGGTCCTCTTCCTAACGGAGCTTCGACCTCCTCGACTAGTGGAGCTGCTTCTCCATCTCAAACATCCCCCAGTAACGGAACAAACACTAAGAACGGGGCTGAGACGGTTGTCGCAGGAAGCCTCTGGGCTATCGTTGCCGCAGCCTTAGGTGTTGCCCTAGCGTAAATATTTGTTTTCATCAAAAGAGGTTCTGGAGCGAACATACGCACTGAGCTCCTTCGGATTATGTCATTCTCTCATACTTAATTTCGTTAGATAAATACACAGTGGCTTGCTATAATTCTTAGCTTTGTATATGAAGGCACACCCGCCGCAGTAAATTTGACAGTTAAGTAGTATCCCGATTAGCAGCGCAACCAAGACGTGCCGACATCTGTTCATATGCATATCTATCGAGATTCGTGTATCTTTGTCTCTTCGCACAGATCCTATCGCATGGCCTGGGAAACCTCGGGGATACCAATACATAAATCCGCCATTTAGAAGCCTCGATCGAAGTTCTTCCTTAGAAGTCATGCCATTGCCGTGCATAATCCTTCACTAGAGAGTCCGCTTAGCGGCAGGCTGAAGCGGTAACAACTTGTACTTAGTAGTCACTTACATAGGCTTTACGGAAGTCTAAACCTAATCAAATCTGAAATAAAATCTTCCAGTTTAGCGCAGTAGCGAGTGCTGGAATTGACGCAGGGCAGGGCAGGGCCAACAATCAGCGCCCTATAGGAGCTCTCGGAATTCGACATGCCCACTTTATAATTATACTTTCCATCATGTATGCCCCATTTTTGCTACCGAAGAAGTCGGGTCGTCTGTAAACGTACGTACCATAAGCCTCACGGAAAGATAGCCCAAAGAGCAACGTGAAAGATAAGAACGCGCGGTATGGTATCCTTGTCAATGGGTTAGGGCATGGGCGCAAACACCCCAGCTATTAGAGTGTATTAGCAACTAAGCTTTAGTTATCGGCTAAGGCTCCACCTCCAATCAAGTGTGGTGTTTTCGTTTAACCGAAGCTTTTTCTAGTTTGCTAATACACTCTATTAGCCACACAATTCAGTTGACCCTGAATGGAGCCAATATTTATCGCTATCAAATACACTATTGTCTTCAGCGAGACGCATCAGGAAACCTGGCAAGTGTACATAAACTATATAGCGCTATCATAGCAATCCTAGCGTTTATCTAGGAATGCTATGATTGCGCCATATAGACACTTGCCAGGTTTCCTGATGCGTCTGAGTCCGTGGGGCCGGATCTCTGCAATCCGAACCGATGTATTATATATTGAATATGACATAGCTACATGCGGGGTATGCAGCAAATATTTGGAGCATCAAGTGTTGCCATAAGAACGAATAAAATTTCAAATACAGCAAGTCAGCAAGTCAGAATCATAACAGGTAGGGGGAAGAGCGAGGCCGGTTCAGAGTTGAACAATGGTTCGTTAGATAAGGTCAGTTCGGATGCAAGGAAAACTTTCATTGATTGACCAGTTACTCAGTAGCCCGTTGGAAGCATAACGGGAAGAGATCACCTAGGTGATACCATTATAGTCTTCGAAATCATGATTGTCGTTTGAAGTCTCTGCCTAGCCTGTTTGAAAATTTGCAAGTTGCTGAGTGTTGCAATTGATACGAATACATTAGTAAGCACTAACGTCCAAACATAGAGGTTGCGCAGTGGAATATGACAGCCACGTGACTAGTAGATGTAAAATTGGACTTACTCATATCAATTCGTCAAAGCTAAGTATTAGTAAGTATAGATCACGGAAGTGATCGAATTCCAGTCCTGAGCCTTCCTGAGCAGGGTTATCGAAACATCGTCCCTGTTCACGTAGCTGGGTCGTGAGAAATATGAGTTCCTAAAAGGATTCATCAGTCTATGAACATATTTACCGCCGGATACTGTGCCTTTGAACCCGAGTACCTTATCTGCAAACAATCGGAGCAACACTGTTGTTCAGCTATCATTCCTAGTCCCCAACCGCAGTATTCCATTTTTGTTCGGTATTCGGAGTCACATATAGTACTACGACTCTACGGAAGTCGTACCATCTCCTTAGGAAGATGCGTACGTTGTGCACGAGATCAAAGCTTTCATAAAAATGGGCGCCGACCCACAATTTTAGCGGTACTACGTTCGGGCCACTAGATACTTCTACGAGGCCAAGAGATGACGGACTCCGCTGATAACGACCAGAAAAGGTTAGAAAAGACCTGTTGGAACGATAGTTAGTAGCATTATGAATGTAATCTCTGCTTGCTTCTGAACGGTATAATACAGTGCTTTCTGTATTTGGGTTTGGGATATCCTGGCAGAACTGATCTAATCTGAGTGGAGCTACTTAAAAAATACGATTTGGCTCACATTATAACCAGAAAATGGCACTGACCTGAGCTGCATACTCCAATCGATTAAAAGGATGAATCAAACCCATGTAAAGCTACGTAAATAAATGCTTTATTAACTCCAACTACAAGTACTGTTGCTATAGTTAGACCTTAATTGTTAACGAGAAATCACTGAAGCATACTCTGTCCGGTGAATCCCGGCTTTGTTGCGCCGAGTTCAAATATCCTTTATTGGCGGAGCTATAGATATGGCTGCTGAAGAAGTATCATCGAAATGCCTGATAATCTTTGCAAATATGCTCACCACGTGCCGAAACTTCAGAGTAGACATTGAGATATATATAGTGAACACGAAATCCGGCGCATTCGCATTGTAGATATCTGTCAAAAGATAAGACGATGGCGTACGCAGGGCGTTATACCGAAGAGTATTGACTGACTTTGTGCCAGATGCCAAGGCACAGATGGGTTACTGTGGCTGGCACGAGGTTTCATATTATTCATAGTCCGAAGCCTTGCAATAGCACAAGGCTGAGACTGTTCGAAGTGAAGCATAAGTATTAGAAACTCCGAAGTAGCCCTGGTTGGACTTCTTCGAAAATGAGTCTGGTTATTAATTCCGCGAGTCAATGGATCAACTGACAGTGATAGTTAAACTAGCTGAAGGTCACGTTGCTGTAAGAGACAGCTCTTGAAATAAACAGTGGAAAAGCTTCGAAATCGAACCAGATAGTCAT
>KN837158.1:384809-438574 GCA_000827215.1 Sphaerobolus stellatus SS14
CATTCTTTCATCTCTAAACCCTGTCCTTATATGTCCAATTATCAGATCCATCACCCGCCAACCTTCTTCCCATTCCTCTCCCGACATATATCACTGCCACTGTATTGAAGATATATAATACTATCCCTCGGGACCGCACAGCCAACTCTCCCAAAACGACCTCGCGCCTGTATTCCATATTCCTTTGTTCCTCTCGTCCACTCCACGAGGACTCCGCAATACCATCACTCCAGATCCCGTCAAGTACCTCATATGCCACCGCGTATGCTTCCTGTGACGCTGGATAGCCTGCATGAAATCGATTCTTACGTCCCAGATCCTCCTTTCGAAGTCTCAAGGGTTGTCTATGGTCCGAAGCATGACTATGGTTTGCAACCTTATGGAATCCTTGAACGGTTGATGCCACCCCCTCACGAAAATGCCACCGACGACGTTTATGTATTTTTATTACTCGATCCCTTTACGCCTCACGTTCTCACTATCGTTAGGGAAGTAAGTAGATGGGGAGTATAGAAGTGTCCGGCATGTCTTGAGGCGCCAGCAGATAAGATAGTATAGGCGACTTCGTATCACAGGAGTCTTATTTTATTTTTAATCCACAGGGCAGCCGCAACTAACGCTCAGAAATTGTCAGAGGCCTAATTCCATCGTGCCCAAGTTCCGGAAAATGGCTGTCCTGGCGTAAACGAAAGAGACCGGAGATGACAGCTTGAACTTGAAGAGTGGGTTCATTATTCCTTCTACATTTTTCTATGCTAATTATCCTGGATTTAGGCATTAAATTTCCTTCCAGATCATCGTCCTCTTGTATTATCATTGTATAACACCTTGCTCGATGTCGATATCCATTGTTGTACATTATTGTAATATCCGCGTCCCTCAACTTTATCTCCCAAATGTCTCCAATTAATCTGTACTTAATTACAATGTTCAGTTGAATGCAAAGGTTTTCAATTTGTCAAGACATTTGTTTGCGGTCCAATCGATGACTCAGAGAAACGGAGGTAAAAGACCGCATTGAGACCGTGAACATGTGACGCTTTGCCGCAGTGGTTACCGGGTTCGCCTGCTACACAGCTAAGCGAATATGCTTTGCATACGTGAGTTCGAATCTCACAGGCGTCGTTTTTAAATTCCGTCTCTTTGTCTATCATCAGTTGTTTGCTCCTTATAGGGTCCTTTTTCATATTTTGAATCGGTAAGCAGAACTGCATTACTGTAATATTGAGTTAATCATTGAGTAGACCAATGTGCTTCTCCTTATTATTTCCAGAACTAATTTTTCTAGAATTAAAACCAGATTTCTTTTCTTGCGTACGGTTTATCAATTCATGTGGTCTGTTCTATTCGTCTAGCCTCAAACATCGTGTTAACGTCATCGACATGATTTGAGGACTGCCACTGTGCATGCATTTTCTAAATGGATAATAACGATAAGCCTTGCATCGTCCAGGGCTTGGAGTGTTCTGAATCTCTTATATGACTGACTCGGTGCTCTCCATCTGAATCAAAAATGTGGATTAGCTAGTGAGACAGCTGGTGCGCAAGTAACTTATGCATATTCGTTTGCCTTCGAAGTGATAATGGGTATGTATTATTAGAAAATCAATGCTATAGACCCCCATAGCAATGTACTTTCTTTCAGAAATGAATCCGTGGCAAGCTAGCTTGAGAATCGCAATTACCTAAACCATTCACTTTGGGAAAAGGCTGTGAAACATAGACAACAAAGCCAAAGAAAAAGATAGCTTTAGGTATTTCTTGAACGAAGCTTGTAATCCAAGACGGCAAAAAGTAGACATTCTGGGAACCTAACACAGAACCTTTCGCATTCGCATGACGCGGAGCGAATATTAAACCCCTAAACTAAGCGCCCCATATCCTTGTCGTTCAATCCTGACATCCCCTTGTAGTGGACACTTTATCTTGTAGTACTATTGGTCAAACACCTGGTTAACTCGGTGAGTCCTGAGATGTCCAGGGTCATGTGGGATGGGTGTTGGTCTAAAGTACTTTCCGACAAGGATAAACTTCAGAATCATAACAGATTCATGTAGAGAGATTCGGTCAGTGCGACTCGATGCATGAGCATCGCACCAACCCCCTAGCACTAGGACTAATATTGTACTGGCTCTAGATCGCGACGGCACTCTCCCGAGAACTTGCGCTCTGCTGGAACTCTAAGTCTCTGGCTGCTGAACGGCTGTGGTGGAAGGAGCTGCTGCGAGACTCTCACGCGGTGTTTGTTCAGGTTTCCTCCCATCGTTTGCCCCCTGGTCATCATAGATCGTATTCTACAGATACTGGATCTGTTCGGTGAAATAAGGGGCTGATATGCCTATCGGATCCTCTCCACGGTGTATAGTGACTGTTCCCGATTTATCCCAGCCTTCAATCCGAGGCCACTATCTAACCCAGTAAGTACCCTTGCGTGTTGCGAATTATTATTCATGAGGGGAAAGACCTCGGCTTAACCAATGTAAAAAGCTTGCGGAAAGTTCAAGAAGCTTTCCGTAATGCCACATGAGTTATTACATAACTCGGCACAAGAAAATTCCGCAAAGGCTGCAGCAACTTGAACTTTCCGCAGAATATGGTTAGCTGTTCCGCACGCACTGCGCCGATGAATGCTTCGAAATGAAATATACGGAACTGTCGTGATCTTTACATTTTACGAAGCTTCTTCTCGGAAATCGACTGGAGAAGTTCTTCCACATCAGACACTGACCGTAGTCTACCATAGAAAAACATCTGATCGGGGTAGACCAGGGACAGTTTCATTGCTGGTTTACATCAGGAAACCTGACAAGTGTACATAAACTATATAGCGCTACATAGCTTGTATAGCATTCATAGCGCGAGCGTCTGATGCTACGGAGAGCTATACAAGCTATATAGCACTATATAGTTTATGTACAGTTGCACGGTTTCCTGATGTAGGTACTTACTTGGCTGGAAGGCTCGGTAAACCAGTTCGTACATCACTAAAGCTTACTGTTGGCTCTAAAGTCACGGTACTTATGCATTGGAAGCAGTAGTTTCGACTAGAGAGAGAAGCATTGCGGTTAGCGAGCAAGCAGAAGCATTTCTCACATCGTTATATCTTTTCCTTGTACTTCACGGTCGATATATTCTTGATATTTATTCGTATCTCTATCTCTCCCGTTTCCATGTAGGGACATCGGGAGATTTGTATCCTGCTCAATAATTACACTATTTCGTTAATGTCAATTAATATTGAACTATTGGTTGATCAATCAATCGTGTTTTAATCACCCAACTTGAAGGACCGACCGGCCGGCCATTCGAGATACCTACTCAGTACAACGTGTGACGAGCCAGACTCTCCCAACTAAGCACTTACGTGAGGTGAGTTCATTATGCAAGTTCCTCCATATCGCAGTATCAAGGTTAACTCCCAGTGAGAACTCGCAATGGGCCCATCTGAGCCCATCTGAGCATCAGCAAATCGGGCTGATGCTCAGATGAGGTCAGGTCTGCTCCGATGGGTTCAGAAAACTAGGACTTTTTTACATAATTTTTATGGACTGATCTGAGCCCATCTGTGGAGATATGAGTTCGACAATTTCCTCTGTTCTCATCTGTTCTCATCTGAGCTTCCCTGACTGCAATATATTTAGTTCAAAAATTTTATTATCATGATTATTTATGCATATCTATGATACAATCCCGCTCTCCAGTCCTGCTATCATAAGCCTCAAGAATCTCATAAAAAAAAGGGGGTGCACTGGTGCCGCGGCAATCGAGAACTCGGGGAGAGGTAAGCTAGAGGACTCGGGCCCAATGTGACATCGAGAGCAGAGGCAGCGAGGTTCTTCATAAAAGAAATGGTACCATGGCACATATCTAGAAAAGAAGATAAGAGGTATCCTAATCGAAAGCTGATTTACCACTCACCAAGACCTGCATCAACCCAGCCATCACCGAGGACATCAGGGACACTGTAAAAGCTCCAACAGGACAAGACTCGTAAATAAAAGCATAGGCAAGCTAAGTGAAACTTACAGGTGGTTCAAAGACCTTCCTGAGAAGACTTTTTGGAGTTGGTTCCAGTCTGGAAGAAGAGAAGGAGGAGGCTGGTCTGGGATGTTTCATCGAGAGTTACTAAGTCGGAGTCCTGAGTAGGCGCTTGAGCTTGTCACGCGAAGAAGTATCGTGAGGTTTGCAACATTGACAATGCGACTTGCAAAGGGTGTCGTCATGTACACTTGTCTGACTCATTGAATGGTTGATTTCATAGCCATGTGTACATGTGTGAATTTGCTTATTAAATTTCGAGTTACATATAACTCATTCAGATGAACTCAGATTTAAATATCCTTGCCATGCCATTTTCCGCTCAGCTCAGATGACTCAGGTGCGCCCATTGCGAGTTCTCACTGGGAGCTTAACAGCATCAGCATCAGACGATATAGAGTTATTTCAAAACATGCACATGCGCTCACAAAGTATGCACGGTTTGAATGCATGCTAAGTTGCTAACAATAGTCTGCAGGCATCATTTTGCTTGCATGTCGGCTCAGGCCAGTTTAGCACAGATTTCAAGCGTTCGATAACACCGATTTCAGCTACGACCAGATACGATCAGATTTGGGCATTGTGAGTTCTCACTGGGGTTAACTGAACACATATCAACGTGGTTTATCAACTGCGGTTGACACTGGGAAGCCATGGGAAATCAGTATTTCTGGGAATGAAGAGACGTTATAACAAATACAGCCAAATCTGACCATTTTTTAATACAGCGTATATAGCCAAATATAAATCTAAGGAGAGCAGAGGAAAGGGAGAAATTTTCAGATTAAATTTAGCAATACGGCTTTGTGCTCCGCAAAACGATGTCGAGTTGGAGTTGTGACACCCGTTCCAACAGGCTCTAACTAATCAGTTTTGTAAGAAAAGTTTCATTGCCCATTAACGCTTGGACTATTCGTGGGCCTTCTTCATGTCCTTTAGCGATGGTAATATATACCGAGCTACTGCAGGTAGTTTTTTTTTTTTTTTCTTTCAGTTTTTCCTGACCTAAAATCGTTCCTCTCTATCCCTGAGCTCTCCTCAGACAGTCTTCAATTACTTCTCATTTCCATCCTCTCATGTCGTTTCGCAAGATATGCTCTGCGATGTTTCCCAATTATGACAATTATGAGCATCTTCTCATAAGCCCTAGTCAAAAGAGGAACTCAAAAGGGATGCTCAACGTTGAGGAAAGTTATTCGTGGGGATTATAGCATTCAACCTCGCTGTGGTTATTATATACCTGATTATATGGTTCGCACGTCTACGAAAGTCTCTATCATGGTTCTGGTGTCGCTTTACTGGATAACTTTCAAAGCTTGTGGGTGCTATCTTCATCACTCGTATTGTCATTCAGTTGACTTCTCAGCTTTCCTCGCAGAAACTCTATCCCAATGCTAGATTCCTCCGCGTTTAACCCTTCCACTCTGTCAAATCCACGACCTCATAATCCAGACGAGCACGCCGTTGTCTCTACAATGTATACCCACGACTATATCCTACCAGTACCACCCTAGGTTATACATTGCAAGCGCATAACATTAGCGCACGTCGAATCCTCATGTACCTTCCGGATCGAGTATCCAGGAAGGAACAATGTCTTGCACAGACGGCAGGATGGGATCTCTTTCCTGTGAAGCTTATCCCTCCCCTCATAGCGATATTGGCACATTGCCGCACTATAAGGATCAATATACCAAGCTGAACCTTTGAACGTTGGATAGCTATGGTATCAAGAGCCTTGTTTATCTCGACGCCGACATCATCGTTCGCAATAATTTCGACGAGTTGTTTACATTGCCTTATACACTCACCGCCACTCCCGATATCTGGTTAGACAAGAGAGGCTTCACAGTCGGAGTCAATGCGGGTGTCCTGCTAGTTCGACCCAACACAATGATCTTCCATGATATGCTAGCCAAAATGGAAACAGCAAAATACCCCCTCGCATTTGCTGAACAAACCTTTTTGAATGCATATTTTGGATTTCAAGCAATGCGACTGCCTTTGGCATACAATGGTAATATGGCCATCAAATAGAAGAGTCGTATTCTCTTGGATTCACTGCAACGGGATCTTCGAGTCATACATTACACCCTCGTCAAGCCGTTTCCAGGGGGGGCAAGAAACCCCTAAAAAAAAGGCCAAACAACCAAAAGTAATTCTAGGACACATTGAAGAGTTGAGGCAGTGCATGGAAAGAAGAACATCTATAGTGGAGGAACGCGTCGAGAAAAGCGACCACGAAGTTTGCGAAAGCAGCTGAGCATTGTCTAACAGAAATACTACTTGTTACAACATAGTATATGATGCCCCCATAATTTAACATACTGCTCTCTGTTACATAACTTGAGAGTCTCCGAGTCATACAGAGAAACTCCTGCTCTTACTATATACCTATTACGGTTCTTATAAGATTGGTTTTCAAAGAATTAATTCTAAATGCATTTCACTGTGTCTAGAAGCGTGTGTTGCTTTCTGAAGTCCGTCTTCGGAAGAAATGTTAAGCATTCGCTGATTAGACTTTGCGCTATTTCAACATTGCTTTGGTTGTAAGCATTTATTTCGTAATACATGTCATGCCATGCAGTAGATTCCTTCTGTTGTGTGTCATAATTCTTCGTCGCACTCCCACTGCTCACATCCATACATCAGTATTGCTGCCGTATAGTACCATGCCTTACAACTCCACTGAGACCGTCAGGCATTGTCTGCGCCGTCGTCCAGTTGTACAGGTCTGGAGAATCCGAGTAGATATACTTCCCCGAATTAAATCCATCCGCCCAGCTGCCAATCAAGTCAGTACCTGATGTATATCATTTCACCCAGTCGTATGAAAGACAAGAAAGAAGGACGTACAGTCTGAATCCGCCATTTGGTCTAGGTGCAACGGACGGACCTTCAGCCTAACCCCAACCAGCGAAATTGCCTGTTTGGACGAAAGTGTAGGGACCGGTTAAGGAGGGAGCAACCGCATGTTCAATGAGTTTAGATGAAGTCTCTGATTTGGTGAAGAGATGATATTGATTGCTGTTAAGAGACGGTAAGCTAGCTAGCTATAAATACTGTTTCTTCGTGATGATGACCTACTTGTAATAGATAGGGAAACTATCGATGTAGCCTAGTCCGTTCCCCGGAATTCCGTCCAAGACTCTTAAGAGAAAAAAATAAGTCAGATCTAGAATGAATGATTAATTTACACAAGGGTAGACCATTTAGTGAACGATCCATCCAATGCAGTCATCGCATATGGCCTAAATGGACCGTACGAGCCTGTCGAAAGCGAAACCACAATACTGAATTTTCCTGAGACTGGATCCTTGAAAAATTCCTACGAAGGCATGTCGGTGAATTCGATTCATATAAAACTCTTCCACTCACGGGAGCCTAGGTATTTACAGGTGTAACCCCTCCCGTAGTTATCGAAATATTAGCTACGAAATTCCATATTCTGTTGAGCATGGTTGTGCTTTTCTATCGGTAATGCAAAAATAGCCATAAATGCAGAAATAAAGCAGTTTACCGCGATTCCGAAGTTGCTTCCGCTCCAGCCAGTGGTATCTGATCGTAACTTCAATAGAACCAAAACAATCCAAGATACTAAGCAAAGGCTTACATGCAATGTAATAATTGCCGCTACAGCTACGTATGAGCTCCAATGGAGGGTGCATTAATGGTGAAATACTCACTCGGCATTGTTTAAAATCCAACTAGGATCCCTTAGCAGGCCAGATGGAGGAGACCATACTGGGCTTGCCCACTTGCTGAAGTTAGTGCCGTCATCGGATGTCCAGACATACAGCTGATTCTGCGCCGAATTTGTGAAAGAAGTAAATATGTAACGACCCGAGATGACTCGTTTATCAAGAGTGGAGATTGTAGCTCCAGCAAGCGACCCTACAGAAGAGAGGGAAATGCCGTAGAAGAATCCTGAAAGAAGAGTGCGAAAAGAGACCATGGCTAGACACGACTAGTTAATGGGCTGTCCTAAAACCCTCTGCTTATATGCTGCAGTGGGTGTCGCTTCTCTAATAATCATATTCATCTTCAGATGATCACGATGAGTATTGAGCCCTGCTGAAATCACCCAGGTAGGCAACCATCCGGGCCGCTAGAAGATGATTTCTTGAAAACTAGCCTAGTAGAGATAGAATGACTTGAAATATGTCCCCTAGACCTAAAGACAGATAGGACGGTGCGTATTCATGAATAATTCTCCGTCTAGTTCGAAAGACAAGACGAGACGAGACGAGACACGTGATAGTGCGGTAGTATTTGTTTATGAGTTCGTTATTGCTAACTTCGAATATTAAGATTCTCTAGACAACCAAACAAGAAGACTCCTACAAGCAAACAGTTATGGCTTCGTTCGAAACATAAAGCATAAATTGCATACCGAGACTGACGTTATTGCAGCTCCGGATGATACTCTAAGTCATTACCAACCCACCATCGACATTTATACTTTGCCCTGTCACGCCCCTCGCCCATGGACTCGCAAAGAAGAGGGCAACATCTGCCACATCTTGCGGAGTCATTACCCTTCCTAACGGCGTCGATTTCGCCACAACGTCAAATACTTCCTCGGGTGTCGCGGCACTTGCGTCCGTGACCCTTAGGAGACCACCGACAATCAAATTCACGGTGATGTTATCTGGACCAAGCTCGGACGCAGAAGTATGGGTAAAAGCAAGCAAGGCGCCCTTCGCTCTAAATTCGGCGGGTATTCAGCAATTTACCCACGAAACGCCAATATGGGGTAGACAGAAGGCAGTGGATGGGTAACGCACGCAGTATAGTCGTGGTATGGCACCACCGGATTTTGAACAAGGTTAGATCCGATATTGATGATCCTTCCGAACCTTATTTCTCGCATTCCTTGAAGAGCAGCTATGGAAAGTGCACAAATGAAGTTGGGCCTCACTGTCATCTTCGGAGGACGAATTCCGCCAAAGTAAGTCGCACCTTTAGTCGTATTCAATGCCCCTTGGACACTTCCTTTTAACTGCCCATCGAATTCTTCCCAGGATATCGTGTCCAGCTTCGGACGAGCATTCCCATTAAACGAGAACCTTGCTAGTGCATTGTTTACCACTGTTGTAATTGGACGTCCGAAGTGGTTCCTAGCGCTATCAAACATTTTTTGAACCTATGTTATAGACGTGTCAATTTGAATCCTGAGATGTAGTCGGCTGGAATACCTCTTGAAGTTGTGTGACATCGGCTTTTACCACCAAAACCTTCTCCTTAACCATATATTTGGCTATCTCATCCATGTCCACCTTCGACGCATCCATGTTCTTGCAATTTATGACCAATCCGAAGACTCCTTCTCTGGCAAATGCACAGGCAATCGCATGACCTAGGCCTCGGCTGGAACCTAGATGAGCATTGAGCAAGCAAGAACAGGCATGTCGTTCATGGATCAGAGTACGCTAGATATATTACTGGCCTGTTATTAGAACAATCTGTTCCTTAAGTTGTAACATTGCAGACGTCCTTTCTTGAGAACAGCGTTGAATGGTGGACGGTGGACAATGAAAGACAATGAAGGGACGTTCGGAAAGCTTATCGTGACGATCGGATATGAGCTGTCGGTCCGGCGCGGTCCGCTGCTCTCTGCCTGTTCCGTGGCCCGTCATGTACCATCCTTCGAGCCTCCTACGCGACTGCGTTTCCTTACGAGTGCTTAGGGTCCATGAGGGTTCTTTTACTGTCTTATCAGACTTGGAAGAACTTGCCACTTGCTTCTTACTGTCTGATCAGACTTGAGAGGGCTTCCTATTCACCTTAACTCTTATTCCAACCGACATGCCTAGGGGTATAATGTTCGCTGAGCCGCTGCTGCTCTGACACGGCGGGGTTGCCCCCATCGACTGCCCTTACGGGATTACTTACGCGTCCCTACACCATGACGTCACCTCCACGTCTGATCGCTTTATCCCGGCCTTATACTTTTTCCCCGCGTCCGCCTGTGTCCCGCCCGGCTCTGACCATCTCTCATTAATCGCTGAGTGGCTATCGCGACCTTCCCTGCTGCCTTCCCGGGTGATTATGTGTGGTATCAAAGTCGTACCATTGTGTCTCCCAGTAGGATGGGTCGAAGGCGTTGTATGATGGTCGTCCTATGAAAGGGTGCGATCGGGAAGGTGTGTAGGACGAGGATGGTATGCGGGGTTCTTAGGAAGGGACCGTGTTGACTGCGCATTGTAGCTGTTTGACATCATTCTAACCTCTGTTGACCGTGTCATGCCTGTAGTGCACCGTGACAAGTGACCGTAGCTTAGTCATAGAGTGTATGTACAGCCCCCGACGCTTCCGTTTCGAGACCCAGTCCGGCAAATACACCACCACCACCAGTCAACAACACAGCCACCCATTTTAGTAGTAGCATGACCAATAAGAATATAGTAAGAAAGGAACATTAAATATCCTCCAAAACAGTTTTTCATCTCTTCATGACTACTTACATCTGAGAAATTCACGCATCTCGACTAAAACCTTCAAAGGCTCAAGTTTTGGGACGCTGTCTGATGTCTATCACTGCTAGTAGGGGTATAAATATAGGCTTTAAGATCTATGAGAATAGGGGGAATCTCTAGTATATATATACATAAATATCAGTATTATTGTTTAAGTTCAAAATAAATTAAAGATTAACCCCAGTTCTTTTATTATTATTATTATTTTTAATTTATTTATGGAGTGTTAACAAATCTATAACAAGTAGTATTGCCACCCTTATAAATTCTGCTGATATTACTGGTGTCCACCAGCAATATTATATCATCCGAGTTTGAAATAAGTTAAAGATTAACCAACATTAAGGATCAGATCATGTTATTTAGCTTATATACCGAGTCCGGTTTCGTCACAAAAACTTCAGGGTTTCTGAGTAGAAACACCGGAGAAAGAATGTTGAGCGTGAACATGACAATCGTCATTGGCGGCGCATCGAAGACGTTGAACCAGACCTGCGTCCGAATAATGGTGCCCGCATAGCCGTCTCCCAATTCAATAGCTCGGTATACGGATCTGGAATGCGACTGTGAGCGGTGTAAAAGGAAAACCGCATCAGGTTTCATACCTCACAAACACCAAAGTCGTCGCAATGCCGAGGCTCAACATCATAAGGGATATATTCCTAGGCATCCCGGATGCCCTTCTAACATCCCGATCCTCCTGGTTACGTACTAGGAGCCATCCTTTTTTATGTCAGGAAATAGTTTAATCACAATGAAGGCCTACATACCGTGCGGTTTATTGTAGGCCAGTCGATAGGCTACTTCTGTTGCAAGGACAGAGTAATATAATATGGATACTAAAGACCTCGTTAGTCAGTTTTTTTCAATTCTACGTGTTGTTCTTCCTCACCTAGTTGAAAGATGATACCGCCCAAGGTGACATATGTTCTTATTTTTGATAGCGCTACTGTACTCGCCGAAAACCTCCCCTGCCGCCTTGAACGAAGAGAGAGATAATATCAGCTGTTAAGAAGATTTTTACATCTACAGAACAAATGCTTTAATAAGTAGATGAATTAATTAATTGGATACGCATACTCACAAGCTCTAGCCTTCAGTCGACTGTACTTGTCTCCGACGATACTTATAACCTTTCCCAGTATTGCGTACAGCACAGCCGTGAGGAATACTGGTGCCAGGATAGTACATGATATGCTAGAGAGAGAATATGTAAATACTGACTGGTAAAGTTGTTTAATTAGACTCACTGAATAATATATGTAACCGATAGGAAAGGATCTTTGCTGCTCTTCAATCGAGCAACCCAGCCAACTGTTTCAGCAGCACCGCACAGTACAATTGTGGGAAGAATCCAATATAGACGGGGTTTGAAGAAAAGAGCTTGGATGGCATGGAGAACTAAGGAAACATCCTGAATCACTTTGGGCTGCCATATGGTTTGCGTGACGGACCAGTTAAAGCCGCAAACAGCGTAACAAAAATTACGCAGACCCAAAATGTTGGTACATAGCCGTACAAGGCGTTAGGATCCTGTTGCATAGTAGCTTGCAATAATCGTTCAATAAACTTCACAGATTGGTACGCTAATAACATACTCACTCGACATGTTGTAATTAGTCACACAAGTCTCGGAAATTCGTATAAGAAGACGGAAAGATGCGTTGGAATTGAGAAGGAATTTTTCTGAGGAGATGAAGATTCAGAGCGACATCCTTTCTTTCTTTTAAGTATTTTTAAGGTCATGCAGATTGTTTCGATGGATCGGCCGCCGTTTCCGCAGGTGACCGAGGCATCCATAAGAAAAAAAAACAAGTCGCAGTATACTCGTCTTCTGCGTCTCCCAATGTCTCCAAACGAACGTCCATCCATGGCCTGCTTCCTATTGATCGAAATGCCGAATGTTCCTTA
Organism: Sphaerobolus stellatus SS14; assembly: GCA_000827215.1. Taxonomy (NCBI): domain Eukaryota; kingdom Fungi; phylum Basidiomycota; class Agaricomycetes; order Geastrales; family Sphaerobolaceae; genus Sphaerobolus; species Sphaerobolus stellatus. The sequence goes on from KN837158.1 coordinate 397,238, forward strand.
GGAACTGACGGCTAAATCTTCTACCATCGGTAATGTGGCTGTGTACCTACGGGATTTAGAAGATGAGGACCGGAAAGACTTGGAGTTGGATTGGTATATCCACCGCGGAGACCGATGTACTACCAAGTGGTCAGAATATGCATAGCCATGACCATGCGGAGATTGCAAACGGATTCCGCGAACGACGTCCAGGAAGCGATTATGAAGCTTTCGGAAAGCGCAGGCAGCGCCCAAAAACAATCTACTTAATACTGCTGCATGGGAAGGCCATCGAACACTGGATGTTGGATTTCTGTACTAAGTTGGTGTTATGAGAGTAGAAATTAAAAGCGGTGGCAATTGGGTGGCAGGTGGCAGGGAGGTAAAGGTGATCGACGGAATCAACTTTGTTGTTCCCACGCAATATTAGCGCCCAAGGGTAATTCTTGCTTTTCTTTGAAAGAAGATAGGTGAGCTTACATCGTCTGCGGCCGATATAGGGATATGTGACAGCGCAGGCGACAAAGGGCTCCGTCCGTTTGCTTTCTAATGATCGCCTGTTCGTTCGCCTCGTATAAAAATACAATTTGAAGTTAGTATAATACTTGGATTATTTTTTTTCGTTCATTTTTTCCCCAATCTTACTTGAGTCATAACTCAAAAGATTCCTTCAAAAATATATTACAACTATCGAATATCCCTTAACCTTGCTAGTGAGTACTGTATCATTAGGTTGAACCAATGTACTGCGTCATTAGGTTGAGCCAATGACGAGAGGTTTGTTTTAGCAATCCTCGGAAGTTATTAATGATAATTAACTTTAACTTCCCCGATGTAAGATGAGCCGGCATATCTATGCGGCGCTGAATTCAACCAATCCCGATTCTCCTGAATCTGAAAGGTTCTCGAATTTGAATCCAGTTTGTTCCCTTGAAATGAAAAAAAAAATTACTCGTCAGACTCGATCAAAGGAAAGAAGGACTCTCAGAGAAGTCTTACGCAAGCTCTATAAATTCTTCCAGCGTGCGTTCTTTACTGTTGAGAGTAATCATCATATTGATATCTTGATGATAAAGCCTGATACGACCAGCGCCATAATTAGGCAAGAGCGGTTCAGGTGCCTAAGTACATTTCAGTTCTGCGACATCTGTAAAATAATTTGAACACGTAACGCCATACCTGGTCGACGGCCGCTCCTGAGCTATCCCGGACTGCGTGTTGCAGCACAAATTCATCTAATATAGGATATCGTAAACCATTAGTGAATATTGTCTTCTAATAAACTGCTCTCTCACGGATCAAGAGGCGTGAATTAGGTCCCATCGCTTTCCGCACATTGCTGAGAATCGTTTGACAATCTGAATCGGGGAAGGCATGCCTGAAAATAGTCCATGGTTAGTACCTTCGGGTGGGACTCCTACGATAATACTGACAGGATATATCGAAGCTGTCAATTTGTAAGTATTAATCCTATTTAAAATTTATGCCTCATTTTCAAACAAACTTACGTAGTAGAAATCGCAATTGGGAACCGGAGAGTTCTTGAGGAAGTCTAGAGGAACAAATTCTACTCGTCCCTTCTCAATGGCTTCAGAGTGTTCTTTTGCCCAGTACTGTACAGACAAAATAGTCAGCAATTAATACATTGTCCTCTTATAAAGATCTTTGCTACTTGTTTGGCTTCCTCCATGACGGGTGGTAGATCTTGAATAATTCCCTTCAACTTCGGGTATTGCTTCAATAGGTTGAGTGTCACATGGCCATTGCTACCCCCAACATCGCACCAAGTCGCATTTTCCGAGGCATTTTCCCAACCATAGGCCACTCGTAATGAACACTCAGAAGCAGCTTCCAAGAGATACGAGATAAACAACTAACCTTTTGGGAGTATTCCTTTTCCTGTTACTTTACTCCAGCCAACCATAGCTTCAGCAAATCGCTAGAGACGGGGAATGTGTAAAAATATTCTTGAGTATTAACTTATATAAGGACTCTAGTGCTAAACTCACAGACTCGTGGAGCTCAAACACAGACATACCGTACGCTTTATAGAAGGGACTAGCCTCGGTTGCGGTGGAAAACGCAGTGTCTGGATCAGTAAGAGTCTCCTTCAAGAGACTTCCACCTCCGAATCCCACATCAGACCTGCGAAATGTTTAATTAGCGGGGAGTAGATTTAGTGATTTTACTTACAAATGTCCAATAAGGCGGGATACTGGATTGCTTGAAACCAACTGCATACTCAGACGATTGTTGGCAAATACATTAGGTTTAACTTGTGAATTATTAGAAATACTTCAGGCGTAAGGCACTAACACTAACACACCTTCTCTGAAGCAGTGTTTTGTGGCCAACATGCGCATAATACGAACTAATTTACTACCGTCCAAGCCAGACCTTATAGCAAGCTCATCGACATGCAAACCCTCAGGCTTGTCAAGTAGGTGATCCGCAATTTTGGCATTCAAAACGACTGACATGCATACAGGTTCTTGATACTACGAATGCGTTAAAAGGATATTCTTTAAATTATAAAATACGACTCCTCTCACCTCAAATGCTTTCTAAATCGTAAAATATGTTCACATAAATAGGCAGTTAATGAAAAGTAAATCACCACTCACATTGGTCATGACATGGCCAGGGCTTGCGACTGTGAAGCTGAGTTGAGCGCATGCGGCCTCAATGGTTTGGATAACCTTGGCCAAACTTGGTGGTACATTTTCTGGAGCGTCCAATGGGCCTACTTCGACCGAATCGAGGGCCGGAATATTTTGGCCAAGCTTTGAATATTCTGCAATTAATGCCTGAGCGGTACTAGAAATGAGGTTTGCAAGTGCAATGACTTCTGTGCTACCATTCTTTGCTGAAACGGTGGATGACATAACTTTGTGGGCTTAGAGTTAGAAAGTGAGATAGGGGGATGGATAACGTTATGGATCTGGCGTGGCATCTTTATATCATTCAAAGCAACTAGAGCGCTCCAACTCCCCCTTCGGGTATTATTCAGCTGATACTGATTCTCTTTAGAAACGGCCATCCCTTGTTGTATTATTCAGAGCTAGAAAATAATTTCTCTATTCAAAATATTAGTATTAATTAACCCAATATAATGCGACCGATTTACCTCCGGGGGGATAGAGGAACGATAGGGGCCCTCCGAGCTCTGTCCTTCGAACAACAATAATGATTAAACAGCTTACTGTGTAATTATAATATTATTAATACGGACTTGAGCTTTACATATATTCGTCAGATTATATTGGTCAGACCGAAGCATTGGTCAGAGGGATTGCTTCCAAATGGACGCAGAGACGTGCCTTTGGAAGCAGAGAGGACAGGAAATCAATAGATTACTCTAATAATATCCTTAAGACCATATGCAATTTACGTTATAATCTGATGCAAATATGATGTCACCCAGACGTTACTCGACATGGAGATGCTCACTTAGTGTGGTGAGAAAGATAAGTCAAGGAACGGATAGAGCGAGCGGCCGTGATTTACGTGATATGTTATTGGTCAAATAAGCAGTTACTTCCTCCCTCAGACGGAGTTAAGAGAGAATGTAGTCATACTGCCGGACTAAATGCGGCTCTTACTCCAAATATGGGCTCACCTGACCATAAGTAAACAGTAGGTTCGACTCAAACAGGTACTTGAAACGATGTCAATTTTGTCCTAAAATGTGTCGTAATGGAGACGAACAAGTCATCATGATGTGTCTAAAGCAAGAGTAATATTCGTAAGTTTCAAGTACTAATAGTCCGTGAGCTAAGTAAGAGAGAGAGAATTTAGTACTTTACGCCTTCTCTTCCCAGAAGAATTGAAGGTGGAAATACGTTAAAGACGAACAATGCCAAACAGATAGGCGTGGCATCAAGAACATTGAAATAGATCTGAGTCCTGATAATTCGTCCCTGCCAACCACCAGACAATTCTACTGTGCGATAAAATGTTCTAGAAATAATTACAGGATCGTCAGCGACTTCCTAATATGTAAGGAACGCGTAATTTCTTACCTGATGAAGACGAGAACGGTTACTAGCGCAAGTGCGAGAACCATAAGCTTAATTTTAGTCGAAAAGACGGCTGGTGTATCATTTTGGGACTCGATGCTGTCAGTTTTGAAGACATCCTCTGAGATTGAAGTCTGAGAGCTGGATGTCGTCTTTGCGGGTCCACTTGATAGTGGTTTCTTAAACCAGAATCGAAGAATTACTTCGAAAGCCAATATAGTATAACAAACTAGACCGACTATGGAAACTTTGTCAGCTTATGAACTTGAATGTGTATATTCAATGTAGACTTACCAGTCTGAATGATGATTCCGGCAAGGAGAATATTGGATCCCAGGTTAGACGCAGAATTAGTTTTCGCAATTGAAGCAATCGCTCCTCCTACAGCCTGAACGACGAGGGAGAATATGTCTGTGGCGACGAAGATCTTAAGATCTAAAAAAAGATGCAATCAAATACTAAGAATAGGCAACGCAAATGATAGAACACTGTACATACACGTTTTGGGCTTAAGTCTGCTATATTGATTTCCAAGGACGACGATGATTAAGCCAAGTATATTATACATCGCCGCTGTGAGAAAGACGGGAGCAATAATAGTGCAGGTAATCCTGTAGTCCCAGTGAGTTTCGAATGGTACATAAGGACGTTATTCTACTTACTGTATCATGAAAGCGTTCCCATTTTCAAGATTTTTATTGCTCCACAGTCGCCCAGACCATCCCAGTATCTCGCCAATTCCGCAAAGCACAGTTGTTGGGATGAGCCAATATTGCCTCGGTTTGATTAACAAAGCCTGTCCCAGGTGGATAGCTGCAGTACAACAGTCAGTAACATGAGCATGAAAAATATTTCAACAGAACGGACCAGTGGTAATTCCAAACAAAGTAATAAAGGTGACACAAATCCAAAATGTTGGGGTATATCCATATGGGTTGTCATTGTTGTCGGTCAAATCAGGGCTGGTGTTATCTGAAAGTCTTGTTTAGAAAGGAGGAGCATAACATTGTATTTCACTTACTACTCATGGTTTTACGTCGTCAATTAGTAGTGGTAATGTTTCTGTAACCGGAGGACCAGGAAGGGAGAAGATGATTAAAGGGATTTAAACTGTACTGATGTCAACATTCTACAGTCAAACCCATTTAAATAGATATTAGGATGTGGCCTGGTATCTGCGGAAAATGCTCCCACCGGATACGTCGAGTGCACTATTTTCACAGCATCAGGTTACGGCCCTGACTGCGACTCACGTAGTACGGATGGCTGTGTCCATCGCACGTCCATCGTCCCTTTATGGTTGGAACATACCGGTTATCAATTATCGAACCTTATTATCGAACCTTTGCGACCAAATCGCGACCGACTGCGACTCTTCACTGAAAATAATGTCATCTGCTAGGTCTAGACTCCAGAGAACGTCCACCCACTTAGTTCCATAATAAGTGAACTGCACAGTCTATTTACTCTTCGAACAGCAATGAGGAGGATAGATCGACATTAAGACTACTGATCCAGTTATTGAGCGCTGCCCCTGCCGGAGAGGTATTGCATCTATTGCAAAGGTGACTTAAGTGGAAGCAGAAACAACAGCGGGTGCATCCTTATCTGTCAAATAAGCAATGCGATCCAGATGCGACCTAATGAGACCCTCAATATTCAGAGCTTCCGTAGTTGCCTGTGGTCGCGTATCAGTCCCTATCACTTAATGGGAACAGCGGCCACTGGTTCAATGGGAGCATCGGCCACTCGCTTCCCTGGCATAGCCTTTACTTTTGACCTTCGACGTTCCGCAGTTGAAACCTCAATACTTACTAAGTAATCACATAGGTTACTTCAGTGTTAACATACTAGAAAAAACGAATGCTTGTTAGTCGTAACCTGTACACAATACATCTTGGGAGGAGGAGTCGGGACAACCAGTGCAATTTTTGATTGACATACTATCTAGGTATTAGGACGTATTAGAACATTAATAAAGGAATAATCTGGGTCTGCTTCACGTGAAGCTAGACTCACCTATAACTACGCTCAGATATGTTCAAACTATAAATGCCGCTAAGCTGGCATAGCCCTCGCCGCTTCAGCTTGTTTGAAGATGAAATGTGTCCTTAGTTGGTGAGATTGATATCTTTAGGTATTCTGCGTATCATTTTTGCATTCTTTTCCTAGTAAATTCTATGGAGTGAAAAATATCGGAAAAAAGAGCAAATGCGGAACCTCCGCAGAAAATCCCAGCAGGCAATCGTCACCACCACCGCTAGTGAGGAAGCGACGGAATAGCTCAATGATTACCTTTTAGCGGATTGCAATTTGCACCGCGATGCCATTATTTCCTTGACATTCGTCAAATGGCATTATCATTTATCCCGTATTAAAAATGCCTTAGTATAGGAATTTTAAAGAGCAAACCCCTCGTTAAAGTAGATGTCGGCTTAGCAGTGCTGAAGATTGAGAACGGCCCACCTCCACCGTATACGGAAAAAATAATCAGAATGTTCAATGTTCGAAGAAAAATAACTGATCAATTTTTGTATTGACTAAATCAGCTCAAAACACCTGTCTCAAACCTGTATTTTATGTAAAGCACCTTGGAAATGGCCTCATTGACCGTTTTATGTAATCCTGGTCAACCAGTCTTCCACGCTAACCCTTATATTGTTCCCACCTTTCCTTATATTACAGATGGACTACTTACATAAGCACCAAACCTGTAACCCATACTCCGTACACATGTAGACTGTCCTCGTTCTCGACATATACACAGTGGTCCTGTTAGCTTGTGTGACTGCTCAGTGAGCTCTATAGACGACGGGCTTTCATTTTAACTATTCTGTGACTTCCAGAATGAATGAATACTGGTCAATAGCCATAAGCTCTTCATCCTCAATCAGGATCTGCAATCCATTGTCCTTAAGTGTATTGACTCATATTACCGTACTTATGGGCTTTGCCCTTAAGCAGCAAGCTGCTTCCGAAGTTCCACTCCTATGAGTATTGTCTCGACACTCACTTAACCATTTAGAGAAATATTGACTTTGCTGCTTTGGGCTTGATTAAATAGTTTGATATGGATTCTTTTCATGGTCCTTTTAGAGAGTTCACGATAATGTTGCGTTCAGCTGAGGGACAAAGTGGTTCGATATATCCGGCTTATGTAAGCTAAAGAGCTCCATTCATACAAACAAATATAAATAAATGTCGTGTTGCGAAAGCAATTTAAGCATGGAGAGCCCTGCCTACGGCAAGGCAACAGACCAAGCTGAGCGCAAAGTTGCGATGAGTTGCGGGGAGATCGGGGGTATGCGGAGAGAGGAGAGGAGAATGTTCATGTTTTTCGGCCCGTTTGAATCTCGCCCCTGCGTTGTCGACGTTGGATGCAGCGCCATTGTAGCCAGTCGATGCCAGACGGATGGACTTGCCTGTCCGACACGCGTCGGCGGCGCCGGGCCGCTTACTCAGCGGATTTTTCGGCGTGACCATACTTATCCTTCGCCATGTCGACTCAACTGTCGCCTAAACATTTTCAAGTTCTTACCTCAAGTCATATTTATTCCGCATTTCCTTCTTCGCTGTTCAGTATTACGGCATATACGCATTGCCAAGTGACAAGATGCACTTTCGGATAAAGCTTGATAGATTATCTGAATGGAAACCCGACACATTGGTGAGAAAAGAAGATAATTGGCCGCGTCAAGCAACTTATGGCTTGCTAACAACCAAATGGAGTCATCGGTATGATTATTTACCTATGTGATCATTATGAATCCATCTGTGAAAAGGCTGTTTGGAGCGTGGAGTTATCTTTAAGCCCAACTTTCAGTCTGAAACCCTCTGGCCGCTGTCTGTATAGAATGTCTGAGAACAACACCTCTTTTGTCTCAATCCCCAAATCATGATGTGTACGACCGTTTTTCACCTGTGAGGAAGAGGATTATCGTCGCCGTAATTGTATTGGCTGGAATTATTGCTCGTGCGTTCTACTAAGTATCCTCTAGAAGACCTCTACTAATACACTTATCTTACGTTTTTCTTTAGCCTCCGCATCTGGTTCTTTTGTTCCTTGCATTCCAGAAGTGGCTAAAGACTTGAATACCACTGGAACTGTTATCAAGCAAGTCACTTTTACTAAATATCCAAGATTTTTATCTAATAAATGAAAAGTCTTACAGTTGGACTGTATATATTCAAAACGTCGCGGTGGTGGTGAATTCTATCCTGAAGATCGCCTGTGAGCATCGTTGTCTGGGGCATTGATACTTGTCTCCAGGTCTGTCTTAATATTCGGTTTAACGGCACAATTCGTGGATGGGAAAGCAGAATTGATCACTATCCTATTATGTCTGCTAGAAAACAGCGTCGGGGTAAGTCTTGAGCTTCTCACGAGGACGTTTTATACTAAGAAATCAACACAACACATGAAGGTGGATATTGTGTTGTTACCAGCTGGAACTTATATTGTCGATATACTACTCGATCCTACAGTTGAAGTTATGATCGCAAGCAGGTAAGTAAAATATATTTATTCGTTAATGTACACGTTTGAAGCCCATTACGGTGGGCGAGCGTCGCCAGGTTACGATTTTGATTGATGGAAGTTGATGCTTGAAAGTTGAGTTCCGATCGGGTACAAGTTGATTTAGGAATCCTTCTGGATGGTATGTTAGGAGCTACCATATCAATCTATTGTGTTATAAAATATTTACAAAGCCTCTTTGGATCGATGTAGCATTTAGAAAGTAGCGAAGATGGAGTAGAGGTAGGAGGAAGCTCCGAGGAGCATTTGCGTGAAATATCCACGCTTCCGGCGGGTCTCGCCGAAATTAACGTATATCAGTTCGGTTTGGTTATCAAGGCATACAAGGACAGGAAAATCTGTATTTGTGTTTGGAATTCTCTGGACACTGTATTCGGTAGAAATGCTGACCCCATAGGCCTCTGAATATTGCATATAGCTTGCCCAGACTCTCTACCATGGGTGAAGACCAAAAATAACGTCTGACTGATAACCGAGAGAAATTGATGGGGTTTAATTTCCCTGAAACGCATCAGCCTGTCGGAAGCGCGGAGATCTTCTCAAGTTCTACTCCATACGAAGGAGAGGTCGATTATTCGTATTCGATCCAATTCAGTCTATCTTTAGTGCAAGATCGCAAGGGAACGAAGGCACTGGATCGGAAGGCTGAAGGGAAAACATAAGATAAGTGGAAACCTTCGAGAGGCTACTCACTAGCAATCATTCCAGCCGTGGCAATTATAGCTACGATGACCCTCTTTCTTGTAGGTGAGAATCGGTCGTACACATCATGATTTTCAGACGGGGCCAAGAGAGGCGCTGTCTCCGACATTGTATACAGCCAAGGATTCTCGGACTGAAAACTGCCAGCCTTTCTTCGCAGAAGGGATGTCAGCTTTTTTCCAAGAAATCAAAACAATGCTTACAAAGATGCTTTATACTCAGTGATGATTGATGGATTCTGTTAGTAAGCAATTGCGCAATTTCTGCGATTTAAAGCCTTCACCGTCATTTGAGAATAGCAGCAAAGAATTTGAAGTCCTTTAGTAAATGAGATCACAGATTGAACTTGATTAAACCAATGCTAAACTAGTAATTGGTGGGGTTTTAGCAGTTTAGCGTGGATTTAAATTTTATGTTCACTGTCCAACTCTGTTTATGAAAAGATTTCCAAGTTCCTATTGTCAATTGTGGAAAGGGTATAGATCAGGGTAATTGCGATGTGTTGTCTTCTTTCCTCACCATTAATATGCCACCTATAATGAGGGCATTTGGAGATTCTTATTGACAGATTTGAAGAACACCCCTAATAATCGGGCCTTGTCCTCAGAAGATCTCCATCACCGAACGACCAGAATGTACAGACGAAGACTTCATCCTTCTCCAACCTGCGGGCGAGGCTATCATTCAATCTCTCAAAAGCATTTTTGAACGAGGGTTGTCGTGCGACGAGACGGGAGATGCTGTTCTTCAGATGATCCCGTTTTCGCTATCGGAGCCGGACCACGAAGGAAAGGTATCCTTACAGCGATGGATATGGGCGGGGAATTTTGCTGTTGGTCCTAACATGATTGTTATATTTCCTCCTAGAGGAAGAGATATGTATGTCGTAGAATGGTGATTTATGTTGTATTCGTGGTCGTAACGTGCATTACGTAGATGATTTAGATAGAAATTTAACGTAACCGATTCTCGCATTTTCTCTTGATTTGGAAGCAAGCACAATCTCTTAAATTATCGCGACGATTTAATCGGACGAATGGATGTTGAAGTTATCAATACATGTTTATTTAGCTAAAGCTCCTCGTAACACTCTGCCGTACCCAACGACGATGCTTGCTCGTGCACACTATAGGTATAGATACTAATCCTCGAATACAACAAAGTTCAAGTGAAGATGAATGGCAATACATCAATGGCACCAAGGATCCCATATTTCTTCGTACGAGCGGTATCCCGATGGTTTGAGAACCGACGCCCTTTAAACCGCTTTCTTGAAGGACAAGCTTCTTGAGATCCTTGTCTTCTTGCGTCTCAGGCACCGGTTTAGATGACTTCGCGTTCTCCTTGGGATCATCCTCGCCGTAAGAATTCCCACTCTTGGAGGGAGGACATCCTCTCGTACGGCGCCGTCAAAGGCTTGAATCACTGTAAGTTGGGCTGGGATAGGTCCGGGGTTAGAATACCAGAACGGTAAGTGCACATGCAGAATGGGATATACCACCCGGTGGATCTTAGAGTATGAAAAAAATTGAGATATGTATTCGGGCAGGAAGTCATGACAGCATATCTCACAGTAAGGGTGGAAACGATGACAGAATAGGGAAGGAAATATTGGGAAGGCACAGGCAGATCAATATCCTGCTGAAATATACTGGAGTAGTTTATATACCTTGGTTGAACACAGGCATCAGGCTGGAAAAGATATAGGTCACACTGAAAAGATATAGATCACACTGGCACTGGGTGTCACACTGGAAAGATATAGGTCAGAAATATTAGCACAATGTATGTCTCATATGTGAAGATATTATTTGAGCACTAGTATTGATGTCAGTACAAGTGGGTCTTGAAGTGGAAAGAAAATCTCCCTGATCAACACTATTAGCATTACAAGTGGTTTCGAGGGTCTTCTTACAATGAATATCAGAATAGGGTTAAAATATGGTGTTAATGTCAGCTCAGCCATTCAACTGAGATGTATGTAGCATATCCCTACCAAAGGATATGCAGGATATATCCTATTTTGAATTGAAACATGGAAAGCGAGTCACAATAGTACATACTATGACATATTGTGTAGCATATTGTGTAGCTATTCGATATTTCAGCAAGCTTATCATTGAGAATAGAAAGCATTGGTATACCTGTATAAAATGTATATGAATAGGATGAGGTCTACTGGAGCATATGAAAACGGGGGTTGTGTAGGCCTAGCACGTAGCCAGTTGAGGCATCATACGTCACCCATGGATACATAGCTCAGCTATGCAGTATCATGTCTGGGCTAGGCCATGAAAATTTTGGTGCGTGGTATAGAACAGCAGGATATACTTATATCCAAATGAGGAGTACTGATGAGATATATCTTTTCAAGACCTGTACCAGACAACAGAATATCACGTGCAGGAGCCACAGCATCGTAGTGTACCCTGTATAAGCCGACTGTTCCAGTTACATCAGATACAGTAAATGGATACAACAGGTCCTATTAAAGGAGAGTAGGATGGGAATGTAGGGGCATATTCAATATTTGAGTCGAAATTGATGAATATTCAAGCTAGATCGTAATTGATACTGATGGAAAGCCATACAGCAAGGAAATAAATGTTCAGAAGAGTAAAACCTAAATGATATATCATAATGGGGTTTCTCCCAGCCACGGCATCTATCACCTTATAGGGTCAGGCTACATTACTACCACTATATACAAGATGGAAGAGGAAGCATACCAGGTTGATATATGTAGCCTCATGCTTTTTCACCCTGGATGTCCCATGGGCACTCTGAGAAACATACACTGTTGGGAGCAAGGTAGTGTGAAGATATATCATCGTGTCTCTAACCACTTGACATACCTGTCTAATGGCTGTAGGGCAGGGTCTACAGGTAGAGCTCCACCGTCGCATGTACAGATGTATGTCCACCTCATTTCAAACCGGGTTAGAGGGAATCATAAAAATATTATGGTCTAGAGGACCGAAATCAGACGTTGGGTCTAGCTATATAGACTGGTGAGGTTATGGAGATAGTGATGCATTGAAGGCGCGGTATGCGTACTTAGGAAGATATGCACTGCAGGGGCCGAAGAGGATGCCACATGCCTTTGTGCATTACTAGCATGAAAAACAGAACACTAAAAGGTCTGTTCGAAACCCTAAGGATCTATATGGGTAGGGATGAAGAGACAGAGCCTATGGCAGCAGGTCAAGAAGCAGTGCAGTGAAAGACCTGGTATCAGATCAGGATGCATATATTAGTAACCATGTATCTACCTAGATGATATACACCGTAATGATAAACAGTGAGAGACATACAGTTAAGCGGTACACCTCCTGCCCACTAAGAAGTCCCCGTTATACCCAAAAACATACTCACGAGTGCACTGTTGGTTGGACCTCTAATAATCCAAGATAGCATATATCACGCGGACGATAAGAACCTAGTGATATACGTTATAGTATAGTATAAGGTCCCATGTACACTGGTTTGGTTAGATATGGTGGTGGAATCGTTGGCTATGTAAGTAAATGTAAGTAATATGTTTTAACGATATTGTTATTTGATTTATAGAATGAAGGGATGTATTTTTATACAACATTTGCTGTCGTACTTTGTTTATTGATCTCATCAACGTTATTGTTTGGAATGCGACGTACGAAAGAATGCTCACTACCGAAATCTCAAGTATTCATTGCGTAGTGATAACCTTGGTCGTTGCCATCGGCTAGCCAATAGTTCGATTCTCCATTTTCGTTTTATTCTATTTAATTTAAAGTTTAATTTTGAAACTCTTTCCTACGAATTACTGAAATGTCTCTATGGTATTTAGATCCCTTTTGCTTTTGCAACGAGTCTTACCTTATCATTCCCTGACATCTTTGCTGATTTCCCCTGTAGGATATCCGAGTCTTAAGATATCTCGCAATAAGCACCAGTGGCAGATAATGCCGCGCAATGGTAGGCTAAACACTGAACTTTATATTAGAATAATTTAATATTCTATTTGTTACTTATGAGAATTTATTATTTATGGAATTTTATTCCTACCTGCTAAGTCCCTCCAAGTCGTTTACCTGAGGTCCGTGAATAAATGAGGCCGTGGGATCTCTGACTTAGCGGGCGACCGATTTGCGGCGGGGGATTTATGACTGCCCTCTGGGAATAAGTCCCACAGCCTTCCCTTGCTGCTCTAAATCTATCGCACCACTTTGAAGACTGAAGCTAATTAGGCTTTTTCACTACCTCGTATACCTACACGGTCATCATCTTGCTTTAGAATATCATGTGCCACAATAATTTCAAATCCGGAACTGTTCCATCTTCTCTAGACGCTGGCATGTCGGAGAAGGTTGTACAAGGTCTCAAAGTGGCTGCAACAAAGCGCCCGCCCCCCATAAAGCCCTCTGTTTCCGGGTCTGTTCTCACAGGTATCTTTATACCAGCTCTCATTTCGACGTCTCCTCATGCCTGACCACAAGTGTTCCGTATGCGATAAACCAGCTGAGAAGCGGTGCACTGGCTGTAAGACAGCAAGCTTGTGGTATTGTGGCGTGAAATGCCAACGGATTGATTGGAATGAACATATATTCGATTGTGGGTCGTGCAAGATCACAACCGCTCACCACCTTGCCCGTGCAGTGCGCCGAAACCTACTCCCTGAGGACCCCCAGACGAACGAAGATTACGGCTTCGTTAGGGCTGCTACCTCTCAAAATCGATCTCACCTATTTGGACTGTATATTGGGCTGATCAACTACCTGGAGGTCAAGCCTATGACACTCCACAAGTGGAGACAGAGCGGTAGACTCGTCGCAGAGATCAAGAAGGCCTACGCTGAAAATCCCTCGGGCTATTATCGGTGGTTTCTCGAACATGAGTATGTTCTTGACCGCTCGTTACCTGAACCTGGAAATCTTCGCGAGGAGCTGCTTCGAGGTTTTTGGCAATACCAGGAGGGCTCGTCAAGCTGCAACATGGATACGTTTCCAGACGCGGATGCTATACGTGCCAAGATTGACTCCTGGTCCCAGGAAAGACGCCTTGTCGCGGATTTCTGCACTTTACTCCTTGGAGGATGGCATCCCTCACCCACCTCGAATCACGAGATGTGGATAGAATTTGGGTTCTGTATCTTCCGCCACGAGGAAGAGGAAATGCGATTCGGGGGACTATATATTAACCTATTACGGATATGCTCTTTTGAAGAAGTACATGAAGCGTACAGGTCTCGTACATTGTTCACTTTGCTGGTTTCCAAAGGCCTGGAACCTGAGCTTCGTCGCCTCTGGCCCTGGAAGGCTGACCAGGAAATTCGCCGTCTACAAGCGTTCCTCGCTGAAGAATTTCGCAGATCAGTTTGGGATCTCAAGCACTTTGTCCTGTACGGAGATGAAAAATATGAAGGAATACCCGCGATTTATGTTGATTATGGCTTCATGAACTGCAAATCACAAGAAGAGACACAGGAACTGAAGGATGTTTACAAAACATACTTGCTGAAGGGAGATACGGATCCTGTTGACCTACACAATGCGGCGATAAAAGGGAAAATATTTGAGCACGTCGCGAAGTTTGTCAAGCTTCGGAAGAGATTTAAGAAGTTGATGGTCAATCCCTATCCTCTCAAAACTCCTGACATTTGACCCCGTGTCCTCCATGTACTAACTGTTGTAAATATGTATACTAGTTTGTGGCATGTCAGAATCCTCATACCAACGTGGATAACGTAGTAATAGTATGCTACATGTAACTTCCCACAACTGATTTGATCTGATTGATTTGATTTGATTACATCCATTTTTAAAGTTACAATTTCAGACCGTTTACGGCCTATGCTAAAACTATCCTAAGGTTAAGACTTGGAAGATGTCCGAAAATTAAGCTTGGGATAACGAGACATTTTAGGAAGTAAGACGAGAAATTTTAATGGAGAAATTTGAGATGCGTGCCCAAACTGCATGGGATGGCCGAAGCCAGTTGATATAAGATAGGAGACGTGCTCCATATAAACACATAGAAGAAAGGGTGATAGAAACCCATAGAAGAAAAAGAAAAAGAAAAGTTATTGAATCAATAGAGTGGCATAGAGACGTGGGAGCTTGGAATCTTAGAGCAGTAGCAAGACATAGGAATTAAGGAATACTGTAGAGAGAGGATTGAAAATAGAGAGGGAAACCGGAAAATTGGAGAGAGTTTGAGAGTTTTGAGATTTTTTTTCGTATTGTGGCATAGTTGGCACCCATAGTTGGGTTGCAGCGAAGGTGGACGAAAGGATCTGGAGGTGAAAAGGGAAGGAGGGGGAGAGAGAAAGTGGGGACTTGTGGGATTGTGGTGGTGGGGTGCGGCGGTAACGGGGTTATTCTTCATGCGGAGACACTCCTGACAAATCTTGGGCAACAAAGTCTTTGTACTGGGTGAAGTGTTCTGTTGCATGGACATATCAAAGGGGCCGGATAGTGAATTTGGGGTTCCCCAACAAGGTGTGGAGGTTCAGCTGGTTTTGTGGGTGGAGTGAGAGACGGAGGATATGTCTTTGTTCATTGTATCATCTGCATTGGAGAAGGTAATGAGTAACTGTTTCCTCCACCTGACAGTTAGGGCATTTCGGGGAGTCAACCACTTTGATCTTGAACAAGTAACTGTTTAAGCCTATGAGTCCCATACGTAGTTGCATAATGATGCTGCATGAATGATGTAGTATATCCTTGTAAAATTTGAGGACATGTTTTGATGGGGGTCGTTTATCGAAAGATTGCATCTTGTGGGCTCATTTAGACTCCTTTCATATATCTGTCCACTTGGCATTAGTCTTCATTTTGAACTGAGATTTTAGGGCAGCAATGCTGGTTGGGATTGTTTGTGGTAACTTGAGCTACTTGCTACCTCCTCTTTCGATGTTGGGGTTTCCCACCGCCTCTTTCGCTTGTTCGTCCGCTTTCTCATTACCCTCCACTCCCTCATGTTCTGGCACCCATATGACGTCCAGAGTGATGTGAGGTTTTCTTTGTAACAGCCTCTGTAGGTGTTTGTGGAAAGTGATTGCTGTCTACTGGCCTGATTTTGATCCTACGTCTCTCATGCTCGTTATGGCCGCTTGGTTGTCCAACAGGATTGCTGCCTTCTTGATCCTCAGGGATTGCTTTATGATGTCTAGTGCCAGAATCACTCCCAGAGCTTCTCCTTCGAACACCATGTGCTCCATCATAGGACCCAGGTGTATCCTCCTCACCTGCCATCTCCCATCTCATCCCATCACCACTGCTGCAGCCAATTTCCCACAACACCCTTTGACCCCATGCGTTGATATTGATATTCAACACCATAAATTGTACGAAATATGGGGATAAAGCAGACTCCTACCAGTTCACCTGTGCAGGTTATGGGGGCTGCACCCATGTATGTAATGATATAATAATACAATTACCTCACCTGCATTCTGATTGGCCAATCAAACAAAATTCAATGTCCATAACTCTATCCCCCTCTAACCTGCCCAGGTGACTGGCATACAATGCAAAATGTGCATGCTTTGTTTGTACACAGGGGCATCAGACTTATGAAACTCTGCTGGTGGCTGGAGCATCAATGCACAATAATGCAATCATGGAGGTCTTGCAGCTTCTAAATAATGTTTTTGAGGCTTCATGTACCCAACTCCTAATTTCGGATGAGGCCTGAGCAATTATTGAGAAAGTGTTGAAGATATGCTGAACCCTGGTTACCAAATTGTCCTTTGCTGTCCAGTCACTTTGGCCTGTAGATCTCAACAATGATAATAGAAAGTCTGATGGGGTGCATCCATGCTTATTTAGAAGCTGCAAGCCTGTTACAAGCTGATCCTAACGAAGGGTTCCGAAGTGTGACCAAAGTAACAAATGAAGTCACACTAAAGAACAAAGGGTTAGAACCGAAGGACTTGGCTTCAACGTTGTGGGTTGTGCCTTTTCGAAATGTACGTGTCCTTAATTTGGAACAGATTAGAACCAACAATATAAGAGCGGAGTTGAATACCGAAGTTCCAAATGAAGTCCGAACGAAGTCCCGAATGAAGGTAGGACTTCGGAGTAAGATCAAAGGTTCGAGGTGAAGTTCGGAAATGATCTTTAAGGGTTGTATTCGGTTCAGAGGTAATAGAGGTCTGAAGCGTATAGAGGAGAATGAGCACTAGGCTCGAGTATAGGAATGATATACACTAAGGTCTATAAGGCTAATTTCTGACTAGAGAAAACTAGCTAAAATACATGTACTTATATACTATAAGTCCATGGACGAAAGAGGAAGTGATTAATACTAATAAGTAAATCAAGTGCAGAGCAGAATACAATATAAAGTGATACAAACAATGAGTATATGCGTATGGTCGAATAGTGAAGGTTCAGGGGAATCATTAGATGGATAAAGTGAATAAGCGAAAAGGTATTACAGACAAATATGCAATAAGAAGATAAGCGAATGGAAGATATGTCATGATAACAAATAAGCGAACGGAAACAATACAAACAAATTGGAAATGAATGTGACAAAGTGTCACCTGTCAGAATAGAAGAAGTATCAAGGACCAATTGTGCCAGGTTCAGGACCAATTGTGCCAGGTTCATAGGAGACTAATAATAGTCTTATGGAATAGTGGAGCAGATAGAGTGATTGAACAAAGTATGTGGGCAAAGGTGTTGCCCTCGGGATCAAGAAGAAGTTGGGATATGGGTTAAGGGTTTGTTGTGCAAACATGAAGACGAGGTGAGAACGTGAAGTCGAATGAAGTAAGCTGCGAAGTCGAACGAAGTAAGATGTGAAGTCGAATGAAGCTCTCCGAAGGTATGTGACCTTCTCTGAAGCTTCATGGAGGTTAAACGAAGTCACATGGCATGACGGGGCTTAACAAAGCCTCCATGATTGCATTATTGTGCATTGATGCTCCAGCCACCAGCAGAGTTTCATAAGTCTGACGCCCCTGTGTACAAACAAAGCATGTGCGCTCGGCATTGTGTGCCAGTTGCCTGGGCAGGTTAGAGGGGGATAGAGTTATGGACATTGAATTTTGTTTGATTGGCCAATCAGAATGCAGGTGAGGTAATCAAATTATTTTATCATTACACAAGAGGTTCCTTCACTATGCTCCGGGTATGGAGAGAGCCCTTTGAAGCAGCCTCTTTATAAATTTAATGTAACACCTTCCCAAAATCCAATGTGGTCACAGATGCTTACGAAGATGCAAGGCTCCGTCTTGCTACAGTATGGTACACAATCTTTTATACTTACTACCATTTGAATGACTGACCCATGATTTTATACATTTATGAAACACAGCCATAAAATAACTATTCAAAGAATATGCAGGCATACACATCATTAAACTTCATGTAGACACGTCATTTGCAAAATGTTGACTACGTGGAAGCTCAATCAAGTGCCATGTGGAACCTTCAGCTTGAGCTTTAAACACATACACACTCCAAAATCCTTTAAAAGGACTGTTCGTAGGTGAATTTCGACCCTTCTGCTCCCGCTCCCCCCATGGAAGTGAAAAGCAGAAAATGTGTATTTAGACCAAATTAATTAAAAATAAAATAGTAAATACACCATGTAGACATTAAGCCTAAATGAATAAATCCTCTTGCCTGATATAAAAACCACTACCAAAAATCCTGTAAAAGGGAATCAAAAATAAAATCCCGACACCAAAAAAAGGGAACTAAAATTCTCCAAAATAAAATATTCCTAATAACCTTCACAAAATGAATTAAATCAGGCTTTTATTATGAATAAGTCCCATTGCCTGATAAAAAACCACTACCAAAAAACCCTGTAAAAGGGAATCAAAATTAAAACTCTGACAGGAACTAAAATTCTCCAGAATAAAATATTCATAAATAACATTCACAAAAATAATTAAATCACGCTTTCCTAAGAGAGCAAATGCCACAAAAGGCAGTTATTATAAGCTTATCACCTACTTATTGGAAGCTTATCAAATCATGTTGAAAGCTTAAGGTATGAGTAATACATGGACGTAGCCCCCATAACCTGCACAGGTGAACTGGGTAGGAGTCTGGGGGTAAAGCCCTTCCTACCAATAGTACCCTGTGTTCCTTCCTGTTGGCATTTGTAGCACTCATCCAAGTGGTGATGTGGGTAGAAGGCAGGGCTCAATACCAGAACAGGCTCAATTATAAATTCATTGACATTTTGATGCAAAACCAGCCTATCAGATGGTCTTCCAAAAAAAATCAGCAGGCGGAAAATATGTACTGTGAAGTGACGCATATTCAACTGTTTTTGGAACAAAAAGCGGCCCAAGGATAGGAAATCCAGAAGGAAGATTCTATGTGTTTTTAGTATAGAATATGTCATAGGAATGCTAAGATACAAACTTTTGGTTTCCCATTATGTCCAATGACTCCACGGTGGAGGATCTTGACATACTCAAACATGTACACTGCAAACTCCATCTGTGCTTTTGTCCCCTGACATCCAGCTTTTTGCCAACTTTCCATTAGTGTATCCACTCTAGCATGAGTCCAATCGACATTAGGATTCATGAGCCATGCATTTGAGTCCCTTTTATCTCCTGGTTTCTTCTTTTGCTTGCTTGAGCTCAGGGATACGTCGATTGTGGCTTTAACAGCCACTGGCTCGAATATAGTGTAGCGCATTTTGACCATCCACAGTCTATAAGTGTTGTATAATCCTAATAAAAGTACAGGTACTTACTGTTCAAGGTGTCCTTAGGAGCTGAGTGTAACAAGAATATAGGGCTACCTTGCAAACTCAAGCAGATAATGAAATTTTCCGCCCTGCCGGGCGCAGCAACCAGTAACGTCGATAAATATAAGCAGCAATACCCTTCTTTCCTCGCGGAAGGACTAGAACCTTGCTCTGACCCTTCAAGACACTATTCTCCCTCACCCATACAAGAAGGGCATGCCAAATCTCGTCTTTCTCTTGAGATTTGACCAATGAGCGACATTCCCAGTCAGGGGTAGTCGCCTTCAGAAGCCACTCCTGAGCTTTGGGCATGGTTATATACCAGCCACAGGTTTTAAACACCATTATTCTATTCTAATAAACGGACACGGATCAGAGTCAGAGGTGCAATGAAATCCTGAAGGAAAAAGACATACGTGATTGGGTGGATACCAGATAATATAAGTTACTGACGGCTGGTCCACAATCGAATGAAGTATCAAAGATTAGGTGCGACACAGACCCTGACGCTAGTAGTGACAGGCTCCGCTCAACTGCTCACGGAGTTCTTGGCATGAGACTATATCAAAGATAGGAATACTGCAGTGATAAAATATTCTTGCCGGAAGTTCTGAAAAGAAAGACAAAAGGCATCATGCACAGGAACACAGGCGTGGGAATCAGCGCCTGAAATCCTGCTATCAACCCTGCACGCGTCATGAGACTCTTCCTTTCCACATCCGGAGTTTGCCGTTAACGTCCTCTGCTAAGTATACTGTTACCTAGTAGTATCACGGCTGGCATGACTTGGTTTTGTAAGCGTGAAAACCATTTGATAATATTCAGTCTCCGACGAATTTTAAACACTCGAAACCCTGTTAAATACATTAAGTTTACAAAACATTAGGGTTTACAAAGTTGTGGGATAATATGTATCTTATATTGTCCACAAAGTAATGACATAATGTGTAATTGAGCTCGGGATACAATAAGGACTGATGCCGAGAGTGAACTTTAAATACATGATGTTGTCCACATGGTACATCATGTATCTGATGCAAGATTATAATATAGGCAAACCTGGGGAACATGATCGGTTTGTTCCTTTGAGGACAGCTTTGAAGACAGCTTTGAAGACAGCTTCGAAGACACAAAGCATTGACCACTTCGAAGACACAAAGGTTTTGACACTTCGATTCGCATCAAAAACATCCGAGGAGGGATATAAGCGCTGGTGGGCTTCCATCAACGACCGGCATCCGGCTCGTGCATTGGGCCGGATGCCGGTCGTTGATGGCCCGCGCATTGGCCGGATGCCGGTCGTTGATGGAAGCCCACCGGCGCTTATATCCCTCCTCGGATGTTTTTGACGTGAATCAAAGTGTCAAAACCTTTGTGTCTTCGAAGTGGTCAATGCTTTGTGTCTTTGAAGCTGTCTTCGAAGCTGTCCTCAAAGGAACAAACCGATCATGTTCCCCAGGTTTGCCTATATTATAATCTTGCATCAGATACATGATGTACCATGTGGACAACATCATGTATTCAAAGTTCACTCTCGGCATCAGTCCTTATTGTATCCCGAGCTCAATTACACATTGCGTTGTTACTTTGTGGACAATATAAGATACATATTATCCCACAACTTTGTAAACCCTAATGTTTTGTAAACTTAATGTATTTAACAGGGTTTTCGAGCATTTAAAATTCATCGGAGACTGAATATTATCAAATGGTTTTCGTGCTTACAAAACTGAGTCATGCCAGCCGTGTATAACGGCTGCAAATGCAAATATATACTAGATGGGTTTGTATGATGCCTTAATGGATCCTGAAGTTATCAGTATATCTCGGAGACAGATCGTACCATGCGACCACGTCGTATGGTAGCTTTACACACATCGGATGACATCCTATAATTATTTATAGACCACAATTCCAGTAGTATCACTTTACGAATCAGATATCCTAAGGGTATAACCCATGTCAATCCACCCCCGTAATTGTGCCCCGTATTTAATGACAATTACGATTAGCCTATGTAAAGTAAACCAGAGATCAATTATGCTTAAAATAAATTTCGTAAAGACGTACACGAATGTGAGCCAGCCCATGACTGCGGTTATCGTATTGGTCGCAGCAATGCCAATTGTCTCGATTGATGGTAGAACAGCGGCGGAAGCGATAGCACAGAAAACATTACGGAATGAACTGTTCAATACCTGCGCTTCAGAGACCATGTTCATTCATGAGTAAGCATATTTCTCTTACTTGCTCGCAGCCATGACTTCAGCACTGCGATCGTGCAGTATATCTACAGTATAAGTTCCAGATGGCGACAACACAATATCCACCTTGTTTGGTTCAGGTCAATATTAAAATACTTTTTTAGAAGCTCAACACTTACTCCGATACCATTTGCTAGTAGACACAACAGAATAATCACTAATCCTGCTTTCCCCTCCACGTATTGTGCTGTTAAACCGAATATTAAGACAGACATGGGGACAAGAATCAATGCCCCAGGCAAGGTTGCTCGCAGGCGGTCTTCAGGATACCATTCACCACCACGACGTTTCCGACCGTCGATAAGAGCTTTATCTGCGAGTCTTCCCGCAAGTGGAGCTCCAACTGGTCAATCAATTCTAAGAAACTCAATATTCGTATGACACTGGTATCACTTACTGACATTACCCAACCCAGCGGGGAGGAAGCAGGCTCCGACCCAAGCAGGGTTTGTCAGTCCATAGCGAACGCCCTGCAAGTGCAAACTATCAGAAAGGTATAAAGGCACTTTAGCAGACTGAACATACTACCGTATACGACAATGGAATCAAAAGAACTGTCACACTGTCAGAAGAAAATTGGTAGCTAAAATAAACAACTATACCATACCATAGTCTGTGATTAGTGTAAAGGTCCCAGCGAGAACCTGTAAAATTTTTCTGAATTATATCTTCACTTATTATTCGAATTTCGAAGCAACCTACGACCAAAAAAATATTGGGACTCTTCAATAAACTTAACGAACTGAACGGGTTCAATAGAACAAAACGCCATCCTCTAGTGCGACCTTCAGTCTCATCCTGGGCGATAAGCTTATCTATCCCTCGAGTACCAGGATGGTTAGTCTCTGGGAGGAAAACTATAATAGCGATGAGTGCAGCTAAAGCCATTCCAAATAGGATTAACTGCATAAACCTCCATGAAGCGTATGTTGAGGCCAAGCCGCCGGCCAACGGGGCTAGAGCAGGTCCGAGAAGAACGGCCTAGAGGGAACTTGTAAGGGAGTTACAAGCGTGAATAAAGGAAGAAGCAAACCCCGAAGTAAACTCCCATTGCAGTTCCTCTTTCTTCCACCCTATAAATATCGGAGATGGTAGCCGCACCGACGCTCATTACGCTTCCAGCTCCAAATCCTTGTATTGCCCGAGAGATTGTTAGCTCGGTCACCGTCCTAGAAAGAGCAGCAGCCAGAGATCCCAAACACAACAATGGAAGAGAGCTGTAATATATGGGCTGGCGGCCATCTAGGGAATAATCAGTAAGATATTTAATAAGAGAATTATTTAGCTCATACAGAATCCGGAATATGGTGCCCATACAAGTGTTCCAAAACCCATAATTAATATGTATAGTCCAACTGTAAGACTTTTTTAATTTAATTATTAGACATAAAATCGCAGCTTTATAGAAACAGCGACTTGCTTGATAACGGTTCCGGTGGTGTTCAAATCTTCAGCCACTTCTGGAACACAAGGAACGAAGGAGCCAGTTGCGAAGGCTGCAGGAAAAAACATATGATAAATTGAGGGTTTTCAGCAGATACTTAGAGAAATTCACGAGCAATGAGTCCTGCCATGGCTATTACAGCTACAATAACTCTCTTCCTCGCAGGCGAGAATCGGTCGTACACATCATGACTGATGGATGTAGATTGCAGAAGAGGTGTTGTCTCCGACATTCTACGCAGCCAAGGGTTTTCAGACCAACGACTGGTCTCTAAGGAAAGGATGACAGAAGGCAGAATGCTTGCGTAGGTAATAGTCTCACAGATGATGAGTCAATTCGATTAGTAAGCAAATCGGTTGACGCAACCAATTATCTTTCTTTCTGACCAATGTGTCAACAATGTGTCAGGGTTTCATGCAGGTGACATATCAACCCTTATCCGACCACTTCAGAAATGCCTCTGCCGTAAGCTGAATGGAGAAAGTCGGACTTCGAGCTACGCGCAATTGAGATAAGCTCAACTATTTGAAATTTATTTAGCCGATGGACATCAGGAAGTATGAACATACTGATGAAATATGCTTCTCAGTACTTATATTATTAGCATTCAGTCGAAAATCAGGACAAAAAGAAAAATTTAATGCCGGGGCGTGCTTTGCTATGAAGCTGGACGCAGGAAATCATATTAACGTAATTTTGAAAAATGTCAACGAGAGAAGTGGCGAGCGGATTAAAAACACTTTAATCACTGCCCGAGGATGCTGATATCGGATATGCAATGAAAATACCTTAGAGAATCCTATGCATTTGCCGCTCTTCCTTCACATTCTTAATCTGCTTCAGATCGATAACTTTAAGTCAGCCAATTTCCGCCGCTTCTCCCAGGAGGGAGCCCCATGTCTTTAAGAACTTGAAGATCATCGGAGGCCTGTGGCCATGTGCAGATAATGATGTTAGTTCTATGCATGGATATACTTTATTCGACGTACATCCAAAAGGCGCTGTAACTCTCGTTTGCCCGTAGTAGGAGCACTGGGAATCATTTCCGAAGCCAGGTAGCGTAACGTCACGGTTCGGTATACTGGTGCTTCAGGTGTGGATAGAATATCCATATTATCACTTAAGAAATAAGAGGAACGCCTAATAAACGATCTCCAGTCAGGGACGCGTATACAGGAAGTGGCAGTTGGAGGGGGGAAAATCTGAGCCATGAACACTAGCAAACGTTAGACAAAAGGTTAATTCAAAAGTATTAGATGCTTACTTGTTAATCAGCCCTGGATAGATATGTTGTCTGCACTAAACGCCTCCGAGTGACTTGTCACGCGTTAAGATTTGAATGTTTTCAAAGCCATCTTGTAATGTGTACGCTGCTATAATCCCAGCGTCTCCTGACCCGCCGCCAATAATGCCTACAGATTCGACTTTAACATTCGACATATTGAGGCAATGGGCGGATCGGAATTTTTTGGAGATAAGATAGAGAGAAAAGAAAAGCAAAAGAAAACAGAGCTAGAAGAAGATAAAGGGTGGCAACACCGCCACACGCACAAGAGCGCACAGCCTATATCCCACACATAGAGTCTAGAACACAGAGAGTCTATAAAAAACGCAGAATAACACCAGACACAGAGAGAACACATACAGAGAACAAAGTAATAGAGCCAATTACCATGGTGCAGGAGCAGGAGAAAAAACCAGCAGAAAAAGCAACCAACCAGAGAACCAGAACAAACAAGCAAGACAAACAAAGCAGCCACAACACGCCACATCACGAAGCAAGACTAACCTATGGTCACCTACAGGCAGCAAAAGGCAAAACAAGGCAAAACAAGGCAGAACAACGACGACCAGCGACCACAAGCCACCACAAACAACGGCCAACCCAGACACTCCCAGAAAGGCCCAGAACGCCCCACACCGACACCCCCCTACAAATCCCACCCAATCACACAACCACAAACAACCACCACCACCCGCCGCCAACCCCAGCCCAACCCACAAGAAGACACAATAAAACGGGTTCAAACAAGTGACAACAACAGAAGAACACATAAGCACTCACAAGCACCCAACGCAAAACTACCAAAACCCCCAAAACCAACCAACCGGCCCCGGTCAACCGGCAAAACCAACGTGAAAAAATCCCTCCTCCCCCCAACCCGCCAAAACCCCCAAAAAGCAACCAAGAATCCCCCCCCCCAAGAAGGAAAATTTCCGTGGGCCAAGAACCCGCATAGTGCTCACACACAGAGACACATGGTGCTCAAAAAAAAGAGCCACAGTAAACGCCCACACAAAAAACAAAAAAATACGCGCGGACACCCCCACAACACCCGCTGACAACAGGAAAAGATATATATTAAGTCTGTAAAACACCTAGGTCCACGACACGATACGTGCCATTTGCATCAGTGAGTGGTTTGATAACTTTGTACTCAGGATTTGCTAAGCTTACTTCTTGTAAATTTTCAGCTGCGTAATGTCCGTGGATCTTCTACATCTCCTGCGTTCCGATTACGCACCAGAGCCTATCTGCGCCACTCTTCTAAAGGAATCAGTCACTGAATATCGAAAGGAGCTTTCAGACCTCGCACCAGCCATTCAAATTAAAGGCTGAACTGGAACTACTGGGTTCAAGGCAATGGGAGCTCGAAGACAAGGTTGACTTCACTCTCGCCCATGCTTTTCCAATTCGACACTTCTCCCCGGAGATATTATCTGAAATATTTCTCTTCTCTATGGAGAGGTATCATCAACTTTATTACTCGGAAAATTATGCCACTTCCCCGTCATTATGTGTTCTAGGGGAGGAGGCACCGCCGATTGAAAGTGATATTTCAAACACGATGACCAGTGATATTGCACCGAATCAAGCGCCTTTGAATATTCTTCGGGTTTGCTAGAGGTGGAAACTGATTGCGTTGTGCACTCCAAGGCTCTTCATTCAGCTCATTCTTTCCAAAAGATGAAAATCAATCCCCTATTAATTCTTCCTGTGGTTGAAATATTCTGCTGCTCTTCCCTTGGATATCAAGATAAGTCCCGATGGTTGGCCTTTTCATTCTTCAGATATAATTACATCAGATAACTCCTCACATCGGTCGGATTTGAATATTGATTGTCCATACCAATCGTCATTTGAAAGCTATACTCCCCGAAGACACATGTCTTGAAGCTCCACAGACGTACTACTTTCATAGACTCGGATATCTGGACGAGCGACCGGAATCGGGTGAAGCACAAACTCGATCGATTGGTGACTCCCGATCTTGTCAAAGTACAACGCCGACGGTTATTTCCATATTATTTGATGGCAAAACGGATTCCAGTTTGGAGACTGCCTCACTGTATTCGTCGATAAATCACGATTTCTTCCTGTCGATGATGTCTGGCAGCTTTTGGCTTGCGAAAAATCGACTTCCACGGAGAAGACGACATCTGACAAGATGACCCAAATCGTGCATTCCCGATTAGAAATCCTGAAAATTCGTTGGAAAGGAACCGAGGCTGTTTTGTCCACAATTTTTGACAACCTCTAGACTCCTACGCTGAAAGAGATCGCATTGGTGTATGCTTCCGAGTCATCTCCGATATCCTTTGCCAGAAGATCACGTCGTCCCTTTTTACAATCCCTTCGGCAATTCACTACTTCTTGTCAGCAGCCAAACGCCCTTTAAACAATTTTCGATGAGATGGAAATATCGATTTTCAAGTTCAATTGGTAGACCTTCTAAACGTTATGCCAGACCTACAACAGATCAAATTGTCGGGAGTCCTTGGCGGTGGAGTCCTCATGGCTCCGGGTCTGAACATGTATCCAGATGTTTGTCCAAAGCTAAATGAAGTGACTATGGATCTATGCTTTGAGGATCTCCTTTCGTTCGTTGAAACCCGTATCATGGTTCTGGAGGACAATCGTGATGAATTCTTTGTTGACCTCAATTGTTGCGATCTAGATGAAGAAGTGAAGCACATTTTAAACAGATGGTGCGAAGAAAAGCAGAGATTTTGCGCTTTCCTTGATTTTCCCCCTGAAGGCGAGGAAATTGGAAACAAAGAGTATATGTATTACGGTGTAACCCTATTGTGAGAATTGTACTTGTATAAAAAAATTGTTAGTTATGCTTTTATTTTCATTTTTGTATTAATTTTTCATTGAAGCGGTGACAACGCGGAAGCTTTTACGATAATCGCACAGCATTTTGACCGGTGACGTACTGACTCACGGCACTGCTAATTAGACGCTGCCTATCAAACTGCCATCCACCTCTATCATACCCCACGCATTATGTCCGAGTCTGAGGTGTAAGCTGCACATATCATATCAAGCTTCAACTTAGGCTAATTGTGGTTTATCGCAGCTTGGAGTTTCACCGTGATATGTCCTCCTTGCGCAGTGGTGATATACCGGATGCCATGCTGTCTAAAGCTGTCGAGTTTGCCCTTTCAGAGAAAAGGCGAACTCTGAGTGATGTAGAGAGGCGATTGGATGAGTTTAGGATACAAGTAGAAGACTTGGAGACCAAGCAGAGGTTGGTCCAAAAAGATATTGAATTCTATCAAGGGCTTGTGGCTCCTATCCGACGCCTCCAATCGGAACTTCTGCTGCAGATATTCACATTCTGTCTCGAAGCAGAGGTTTCAGGTTTCAATCTGAATAGGCCTCCGCTACTTTTAACGCATGTTTGTCATAGCTGGCGCCAGCTTGTATCGGAATATTCCCCACTTTGGAGCACTATATCTATAGGATCAAACCCGGTTGAGGCGGCTGTTTCCCATTGGCTTCAGCTCTCTAAGTCTTCCCCTCTTAGGGTGGAGATACGAATGGATTTCGTCCCTGACGACCCTGACGACCTTCGACTTCATAAAGAACTTGTTTCGGAAAACTTCCATCGAATTAGGAGCCTGTATATAAAGGCCCCTCTCTCAGTGATCAAGGAGTTAATGCCCCCCGACGGCTCAATATCCTCTGAATTACGTTCCATCTCGATTGGATGTGCCAGACCATGTATACAAGAAGAGGATGCCGAAATTCCTATCTGGCATTGTCGCAACCTACGAGAACTTCTGTTGACGAATGCTGGATTTATCCTACCATCAGTACGATTGCCTCTTACCTTGAAGATCATCTTACTTCAGTACGAGTCGTACAGCAATCCTACCAATCCTATACCTCTATCTGTGTGGATGTCATTCTTACAAAGTTGCGATCAGGCAGAGATTTTAGATGTTGACTTGGGTCATATCAGTGCCGATACTGAAGACCCAGAAGTTTCTATTCCCACAAAAATGTGGGAGTGGCCGCATTTACGAACGATCAAGTTAACATTGCCAGAAATCTGCACCCCTACCACTCTTATCTGTCCACTAAATATCCATGCACCCAATTTGAAATACCTCCAGATGGACGGAAAACGGTGGCTGCGAGGTGATGCGACATACGAAGCTCTGCACCGACTAATTCACAATGCCGAGCCTAGTTTGAATCGCCTTTCTTTGAAACATCTTACATTTTCATCCAGCGATGCAACGGCGCTGCTGTCTGGAGCAGTAGGAATACAGCGGTTGAAGATCGCTTGCCCCTCCTTTATACATGCTCTTACTCCTCTGCACAGTGGTAAATCTTCAGATATATGGATATGCCCTAAATTGGCACGTTTAACTGCGACTATGGACAGCGGGACATCCCCCGACTTCGTCCCCATGATTGAAAGGAGAGCACCTCCGGAGGGAATCCAGTATCAAGTTATTGTTGACGAGAGAGTGTATCTAACACGCATTGATACACCTATTTCCGATCCAGACCTGTGGGTACGAGATATGCGGGCACTTGACAAAATAAGAGCGTTAAAGGGCTTGAGAGCCGGGTTGCAAATCATTGGCTTAGAGGGCATTCTGGAAGGTTCGTCTTTACTAAGTACGACCTAAATATCTGAGGTATATTAATTCTCTTTTTATTTATTTATTAGGTGATCAACATGAAGGCTGAAGGTCTACCACGAAGAAGGAAAAGCATTGAATCTATTGTGGACGTTATATATTAGGTCTTATGGACATACCCAAGTAATCGCGAGCGATTATGATCAGTCGCAATAATCATCGTGTCATGATATTTCCTGTCCAATTTTTGGGATCGATACTTGATTAAATAGGGAATCATTAGTTTTATAAAGTCTTTGCGGATTTTACTGTAATATATTGTTGCTGTTTTTTTGTCAAATTGCATGTAATTCTATCAATACATCAATGTGAGTGGACTGAGCTCAATGTTTAATGCCGCGGCCACCAGTGCTTCGAGTCCAGGATTGACTGAGAATTTACTGTGCACCTCAGGCCCGAGTCTAAATATGCAGTTAATAATAAGAGACGAGAAAGTTTGGATCCAGTGCCTAAGGCTCTCAGGTGTTGACCGATGGTCTCGCAAAAATAAAGTCCAACAACGTGAACCCATATATTCAAACAAATTCCGTAAAAGATAAATCAACATTTAAAGGACATAAAAATTGATGGTGGTGGGCGGCCGCAAGGTTTCGATCACATATAGTGCGATTGTCCGCTTCAACTCCCTTAGAGGGAGATGGGGGAGCAGCCGACGTTAATCTATGGATATCATTTTATTAGCACTAGAAAGAGAGATATTATATTATGACTTACGAGACCGTTGAACTGATTACCAGTGCAGCAGACGGGTTGCTGAGCACAATTTGCTCCCTGACCAGCGCCACTGCAAGGGAGAACTTCAGACAGAAACTTCTCTTTTGATCAATCAAAACGCACATGACAGTGATAGGAGTGCAGCCGAGACCAACAAGGCCAGTAATAGGGCCAAGGACGACGCCGAGAAGACCCAAGATGGAGGTGATGGAGCTGCTGTTGGCTTGACCCACAGTGTTGCAGCAAACGGCGTTACCTGTGCGGTCATTCGAGTTAAAAAGGGTGAAACTAAGCTATTGGAGAGTACCAACTAGTTTTGCATTGAGAAATCACGGTAGTAGTGGGAGCAGGGGCGGTGACGGTGACGGTGACTGTCGGGTTGTTGAGAAGGGCGGCAGCAAGGATACAGAAAAAGCTCAAGAAGAGGGCGATGAACTTGGTGTACATTGTTCATCGCCCTCTTCTTGATGCGTTGAATGAGCTCTGGTGAGAGTGCTGTTTTAGTTCGACTGTGCTGCTGAGTGCTGAACTGAAGAGACAAACACAAAATTCCAATCCTTTTATACATGCTCGACAGGCCAGCGTTTATCCTTTCTAAAATAAAAAATAAAAAATAAGTATATACGAATATAATAAGCCAACAAGGCAAGGAATGCGAAATCGGCAGTGCCGGTATCGGGGATGAGACTGGTGCCTTAATCCCAAGTCTTCTGCGATCGGATAACAGTTGTCTACCGGTTCTCGGGCAGAGGCGCCAAAGAACTTAATTGTGATGGAATGCCACATTCAGAAATCTGCTTCATAGGAGGCAATAGAGTGTATTCGAAATCAATAATTATCAAAAGGAGAATTAGGCACGGCCATTCAATTCAATTGAATCGACCCTGCGAATACCCAATAATTATTGGTTTCGAATACAGCCTAATACTGTACATACAAATATTGGTCTGGGTCGAATTCGGTTAGGAAAAGGGTACACGTGCGGAGGTGATAGACTCCTTACAGTTTTCGCGCACATAATCGAGGAAGAAAAAAAATACTCCAACGAAAGAGAACACTTAACTCTAGCTCACTCTGTCTAGTCTCCCTGAAGCTCTGCACGCGAGAAGCAACCAGATTTGGCATTGACATCTGAGACGCCGCCCGTCTTCCCCATGTGCTGTAAATACAATTCCGAAAAAATAGGGTAAAATGTCAGTGCAATTGTGAGAAGTGAATTTTACCCTTTGATCGTGTTTGACACACGAGATAGTGGCAGCTGTCAAAAGTCCAGACTCCAAGCCTGGCCGTGTACCGGGAGCTCGGCGCCATCAGATCAGGTACTTCTGGCAGGTGGAGCGGGAGCAACCTTCCTTATCGAGTTAGCACCTCTAATGGTTCAAAGGACGTAAATATACATTTCTAATGGTGTTTAAATTTTCAATAACAGTCTTAAGCTAAGTTCTAACATTCTCTAACGCTTTTTCGGTTTTTTTACCTCACCTTTTACCTTTTCTATGCGTTTCTTTTCTCTTCGTTTTATTTAGAGCCCTCGTGGCAGCATCTTCGCGATTTCTCACTACTGTCTTCTCGCCCAATCAGAGAAATATATATAACAGAACAACAGCTGTGGAAGAACGCTTCGGGCTAGCCGTACTGTGCGCAGAACTCAAGCCGACTTCTAACCCACCTGATGACGGATACTGTCATGTATTTTCAGTTCAATTGAGTTCGCGCTGATGGAAGTCTTGCCGATCACGTTTACTAAAAGTAATGCTTTTCAAACCTTCTAAACCCTGAGCTGAAGCGTTATTGTTTGGGTTCTTTCCCATTGTAACTACAACACTATTTTTAACTGGGCTCATGAGGGAACAAAGTTTGACTTCAGCCGATTTCACTGACAGCTCCGTGAACAAAAGATCCAATTAGCAGAAAGCATACGCATGCGCTGACGGATTATTCTCTGACACGCTGTACAAGATCTGCCAATGCTTACGCTTCTCCTAGTTCTGTACCTCCCACTAAACCTAACGAAGGAGTTTAATTACAAGCCAAGATTTAACGAACTTTTTCCCTGAGCATAACTGTTTGGAATTAGTTCGAAGGTCAGAGAATTAATCGCACGCGGTACCATGCTGAGTCCCGACTTCCAATAGTCTCCCTGCCATCGTAAGCGGTGCTCCGCCGATAAGGAAACCGTCTAGAAAAAATCACATGTCCATTCTATTGTTAAAAAGCAGACAAAGCCGAAGCTCAAAGCCTTCTCTTCGAGCACTCTCTATATGTAACTTAGAAGACTTGTGGGTTGATGGTCGCGGCCTGTCGCAGTATAGCAACCATATCGGGAGTAGTGCATCAGAGCACAGAGTCATGCTTGGGATATGTGCCTCGAGCCTTTCAAGATGATTAATGTAGCTATCTAAAAATGACTATCGAAGTCAATCGATTAAAGTACTCTCCGAATTAACCTGCCGGATAAACAAAACTCCCATTGCGACCAGAGTAACGGAAGTCCGTCTGGGTATTCCTGCGGAAGATTCCGTAATAAAGCGACTGAAATCCGTCTCGGAGATTAAACCTCTTGAGGTAATACAACTTTTCAGAGTCTTCTCTCGTGTTAAGTCGCTCGAGAAACAACCGAAATCGGAAGAACCGGTTCTTCTACAGGTTAGGTACGCAAGAATGCTTAATTCACATCCCTGGTTAAGCGATTTCAATGACTGAATTCATAACGGATTGTTATCCATTATAATCTAGTCACATAGTACATTAGGTGAGTTTTCACACAAAACACTATTATAGTTCACTTAATGCCAAATCCAGCTGCGGTGGACTTCGTAGGTATAATTGCTGTTGCCAAAAGCGGATGCCAAGCAGAACCAGAGAAACGAAGCTTGGCAACGTTATTCCTCGTATCTTAAGCTTTCTACAGGACTTGATAAGGTCATGTTAAGTGCCATTTAAGGTAATGGGCTTTCTGGGGAAAGCTTGATTTTTTCCTTTTTTGGTATTGTTCTAATGGAACATAATAAATATTTATCGATTAATGGAGCTGAATTTTATCTTATTTTGAACAGAGAATTTGTGTGACAAGCATCACCTTATTTTGTCATGAATATTTTAGTCTCTTTTCTTGATACAATCATAAATAATAACTCATAAATAATTGCATACAACATGGTAGTTCTTCTTGAACTTTTTGTACCTCTTTAAACCAGAGGTTTTTATGTTTAGTTTTAGTCTGGCTTCAATATACACTATAATTGCATGATTGTTGATGAATACAAGTAATTATTTTCCTATGAGTTTCTATGTATGTACTAAGTATAGAATTTATCATTATTATTTTACCTGTCTTTCACTGTGAGTGTGGCGGAAGGTCTACAAGAGTTTCAGAGTCTCCTTTTATACGTTTTTCAGTTCAAAAGCTGACGTGTCAGTGCCACGTAGTCAACAACGTAGCTAACGTGTCGATATAACCTGTTGGACTCGATGATGTGTCTCTATAAAGGCTACGTGAAAGAGCATGGAAGGGAGTGAATTTACTTCGGTCGTAGGTATAAAATAATGTGTACCAGACCGCCTTGCATCTTCGTGAGTATCTGTGACCGCATTGGCTTTTGGAAAGGTGTTACACTAAATATGTAAAGAGGCTGCTTCAAAGCGCTCTCCCCATACCCGGAGCGAAGCGAAGGAAGTGGAAGGCACGGTGTGGTGGAATGGTCAGGTGAACTCTTGTCTGCTCTTTATAAGTATTCTGAGGTTAGGTATGTCTTAAATATTAAGCATCTCTTACATTATTTAAACTAGCTCTAATTGACTACAGGATCATGTTTCTCCCACGGTGTCAACCATCATCTCCCTGCAGTCTGAACGCACACTCAAAACTCAACATTTCTGGTCAAATAATGATATCAATATACTCATCTTATGTTTATTATGTCTCTTGATGAATGATACGTACTCTAATCAGCGAGAAAATGCCGTTATTCAAGATTTCAATCTGCTGTACGCCGTATTGAGCCGTTTACGGCCGTTTTTTTACCGTAATCGTTCCGATGAGCGAGCAGACAGCCCCTCATACTGATTGCACCGTAAGTGGCTGTATTATTTGTGGCCGTAACCGTTTGCAGTACGGTGCCGAGCCTCAGCGTTTTTGCTTCTCAATCAATCACTGCGGTATCGGCAAATCACCCACCAATGGACGAATAGGGGCAAACCTACTGAAGTTTCATTATAAAGCAGAATTACAGGTTTATATTACTACTCATGGACATTCCGTAAACCCATAGAGAAAAGCAAGCCCTACGATTGTAGCCATAGCGCTCACTCTAGTCACCAATAGTGATGTTAAATAGAAACTAGAGTATATGGTAAGCAAGCGCTAGAACTTAATTCCGGGCTGTTAGTGTCACATGAGAGACTGTACAACGTAAAGGCCGAGTTTCCATGCAGGACGTTTGCGTCAACTATCGGCGCTGGAGGTTGCCGTTTTCATTGGCTCAGCTATGTTTTTGTTTATAGTACCGAAAATAACGATCGATAAGATAAGATAACACTCCCCTTCCTTCAAGTTGCACTACTTAATTTAATGTGTACTTGGCTCAAACTTAGCTCAGGAGCGCTGTTCAGAGTCACGGTAGATGTCGAAATCACGGTAACTTAATAGAAAAAGCTGCATGATCGCGTATCGTAGGTTCTATCGTTGTCGAACTAAATGCGACAAAGCAGACTACAAGATTCTGCATATTTGACGATTGTCCAGCTTCTTGATTAAGTCAGGAGATAGTCTCAGATGTAGACGCAAGAAGTACTGACTATTGCAGAAAAAGAAGAACCACCACGGACTCGAAACAATATAACTAAATCGTATCATTAAAACGAGATATTTAATCCTCATTCTGAATAATTCATACAGACGCCTCTTGTTATGTGTTCGTTCTCTCCACCTTTCTAAATACATAATAAAAGAAATAAAAAAAAGGATACTTAGAGTCTAATTTGTTTCATGTAAATGAGGCTAGTAAACTTTAAAGCGCTAATTTCCTCTGGACGTCCCAACGGCGACCGCCGAATCGTCGAAGAGTCTTTGTCCTCTCAGCCGCTTGTCACCCACTTTTCCTCGACGCTCCTTGCAACCAACTATCCTCTGATACAATGCCTCCCGCTGGTAAACTCGCTGGCGTCGTACGTCTGGATGCTGCACCCAAAGGGGCAACGGGAAATCTGTCAATGACTGCTGAAGAAAAGAAGGAAGTAGAGATCCTGGCAAAAGAGAACTTCGTCAAGCTCCTCATTTGCGACATAATGTATGAAGCTTCGAACGGCGAGACTAGACGCATAGTAGGCGCCGTATACGAAGAGATGCGAAAAACCCTTCCAACAAGCTTGCCCAAACTCCTGCCACCACCACCACCTTCTTACGAAATTCGCGATATACCTGGCAAAGGCAAAGGCGTTGTAGCGTTGCGCGATATTGCGATGGGAGAAATGGTTATTATTGAGCGCCCTATTTTTTTGCGCCCTCTCATGATAACGGCTGGACTTATGTTACAACTTCCCAAACTCGTAATGGAGAGAATGGATCCCCGAGACCGTGCATCTTTCTTTGCTCTCTCCAACGTGAAGGATCCTGACGTGTCGCAATTCTGGGGTATCATAGGAACAAATGCCTTCGAACTAGAGATGAAGGAGGGCGTAGGGAGATATGGAGCTGTCTTTCCTGAATGTTCGCGCCTTAACCATAGGTATATTGTATTCAGCTTGGTACGATTTTCTAGCATCGAACTCAACGTTATGTGAATTTACAGCTGCGGTCCCAATACTACTCGGACATGGAATCTACCCCTCTTCGCCCTTATTGTGCAGGCTTCACGTAATATCCGTGCAGGAGAAGAGATTACCACTTGGTATGAGGAGCTCACTGAAACACATACGGACCGTCGTTCCGATCTGGAACGCAAGTATAAGTTCAAGTGTGCTTGTGGTTACTGTACCAACACATCTCCTACATCCGACCATGAACGATCGTATGCGATCTCCGAGAAAGCGGGACATGACTTTATACATCTTTATAGCGCCATCTATCAAGCTGGAATACCCATTCAGATTGCCCGCCAGAGGGCAACTGACCTCCTACAGTACCTCGTTCGAGTCCTCGCCACAATCACAAAAGAAGGCGTCGAAGGAAGATCCTCTGAATCATATTATTACTCCCTGATGAATATCTATGGCCTCCTTGGAGATAAAGAAAAGCTTCGTGAATGGGGTTTCAAGGCAATCTTGATGTTTCCCAGCAACAAATCAGATTGGGAAAATAAGATAGATGAGTGGATTGATTGGATGCGGGATCCCGAAAAGAATTTTCCGAATTGGGCCATGCTTCGTGAATGAGCAGATGGAGTTATTCGTGGTAGATCGTTGTACCTTTATTGCCTTTTCGTCATTTA
Source organism: Sphaerobolus stellatus SS14 (assembly GCA_000827215.1). NCBI lineage: Eukaryota > Fungi > Basidiomycota > Agaricomycetes > Geastrales > Sphaerobolaceae > Sphaerobolus > Sphaerobolus stellatus. The sequence continues at coordinate 433,972 of KN837158.1, forward strand.
TTTTCTCGCAGCTATTGATAGGCTTACAGTGAACTAACCATTAATGTTATCTGCTATCTGAAGGCATAAAAATACACATTCGTCTTTGGCTAATTTGAATCTCAATTTTATAGTATCCTGGGTTGTAGGGACAGGTGAAACGCGACACAAGTTTGAAGAATTGGAACGTGACTGTCACGTATTGTCACACTCCGTTATAAGGAAACTACTAGTTAAAAATCGCAAGGAAAGCTTCGTAGCCTTTTAAGAAAATAAAACAATACAGCGAAGGTCAATACTTTCAACTATTAAAGGAAATTAGGGACCAAGTAAATGATACTACTCTGGCATCGGAAGCTCGGTGCATTGTTTATTATTCCACAAAGACATTATCTATCAGCTAAACGGAGTTAAAGCCCACGTAATAGTTTCATTGCTCACATTGAGGTTTGAGAAAACGATAAAATATGTATATAATTGACGGATATCCCAAAGCGTATCTACAATCCGTTTAAATAGAAGTCCAATTAATAGTATCTCAGAGTTCCATAGCTACTTAGGTATAATTAGAGGTATATAAGGTACCGCTACTACTTGTCACTTTTCTGAACTTCGCTGTCTAGGAAGACAAGGCTCCAGCGAGGGCTAAAAGCGATGGAGAGAAAGTATTCACCGCCACGAGATACGACGAAGTCTTGAACGAGGGTGAAAGCTTTGTTGAAATTAGTTGGATCCAATCCTGATACGGTACGAGACTCGCCATGGTTGGCACCGATGATGGGATCGAAGCCCGGTGTGGTAGGGATTGACTGCATATAGGCGGAAAATCCTTATTTACCGTATTTCTTTTTCACTTTATTCTTCGACGAATTTCTTCTTTCTATTATACTTTATACATTTGTATACACTAACAATGCAGATTCAACACCCGCATCCAAAAACGCAAACATCGCAGTGAAAGTCTCGACAAGGCCATCACAAATTTCCCACGACCGTGCACTCGCCGTTTCCACAACGAAAATTCAACTTTTCAATCATTACTCATACTCACATACGCTTTTATCGAACTTATCACGCTATCTGATGGATCCGAAGGAGATAGGCAAATATTTTATGCTTTATTTCATCCGTTTTCCGTTTCCTGATATTTACTTCCGTTATTTTCTTCGCATTTTCCCAACATCCACTTTCTTATCTGCCTGACCACTGCCGAAGATATCCGAGCACACTGGATCATTATATGCGATGCATACTTGATCACCTGAGGCTTGGGAACCCTCAGGAGCCTTGTGGGAGGGCTATGTTCTGTATTCCGTGTCTTGGCCAGCGGTGTATCGGAAACTTTGCGATCAGTGGGACGGATTGCCACTTGGCACAGCCTTTTTAATTCTTATCCTTCCATCCATCTAATCATCCATTTATTAGTTCATTTATATTGCTTTTTTATCGATTTTTGACTTCGGAAGCTTTATGGCTCACCATGTATATAAACTTGATGTTTTCGTCGAATTTCAGCATCTTGGATCTCTTTTTTTTTACCTCTCACATCCTGAAAAGCGCATTTGTTTAAAAACCGAGTAGTTTTCTATACAACTGAACAAGTATCTGAGCCGAGCAACTGAGCTAAGTCTTTATCCGAGCCACCCAAAGCACTAATTGCTGTATTTCGAGCAGTCTCTGTCATTAGGGAACATTTCTATTGGAACATTACTTTAAAATAGTAGATATACAATTATATCTACCCTCTATCTGATTGAATTCGCTAAGTTTATCACTGCACTATCTTTGGGTTCACTTACCCATCCACAGTTCTAGCTATTTTTCGTCTTCCTATCTCGAACATACTGTTCTCCTTAGGTCTGTGTGACTCAACAACACAACACCGGTGTACAGTCACTCTTTCCAGGAACAAACCTGTAAAGCTTTATTGTCAGATAGGGAGATCATTCAGAATATAATGACATACTTCGGGTTTTTTTTTTTTTTTTTTTTTATTCCATTCCAGTCTATTAGGGCTGAGCCCCATGTAAGACGTTGCATACAAGTAATCCTACTCCTCTTCTTTCCTTCCCTCATGCTACCCCATCAATGACCCCTGTGGGTGTTGCGCGTCTCCTAGAGAACGGCAGCTGCTAGTTTATGATAAAGATCCGATACATGCTTTGCTTTCCGTGACGTCGTGATTTTCCACTGTTTCCTATCCTCTTCTCTTCTCCCTGAATGTACTCTTCAGTCGCTCCGTCTGGTTCACAAATTCTAGCAATTTTGGTATACATTCCTTGTGCGATAGTAAGTTGGCGAAAGTGAACAGGTCTTCAGGTATATTCTTCCTCAGCTGAGTCCGCTGGTCTCGATAGGCTTCGCAGGACATGATGTAATGGAACGCCGTTTCCCTCTTCGACCCACAGTGTACGCAGAATGGGGTTTCCCAGGCCCCTATCCGGTGAAGGTGGTGGTTGAGGGGAACATGGCCCGTTCGCAATTGTGTTAATACGCTCGTCTGCCGTCGATTGAGTCCGCTTGTGACCTTCCTGTATTTGGTGGAGGGTGCGGTCGGGTCCGTACGCTGGACCCTCTCAAGTCGTCCTGCGTTCGTCAGAAGCACTCGGTGTTGCTCCGGCAGGGACAGCGTGTATGCTGCCTTCACCGCAGCGGTACTTAATGGTAGCAGACTCTTTACTGCCTGTGGGAGGTCGGCCGACGGGCTCCCACCTCCCGCCGCCGCCCTCTTGGCTTCAGAGTCTGCCTCCTCGTTTCCTGCTACACCTACGTGACCGGGGACCCATGCCAATATGAAGTCGATACCGATGTGTTTGATCCGTAATCGCGCATGTAGTGTTTCCACTGCCCTTCGCAGGTACTGTGCCGGACCTGTGTCGCTGGTTCTTTGAGTTGCCTTGATGGCCGCCTGGTTGTCAAGGTAGATCACCGCCGTCCTTGTCCTTCCCGCCCTTCTTAGCATCTCCATCCCCAGAAGCATTCCTACCAGCTCCGCTTCGTACACTGTGTGTTCCCCGGACCTTCCTAGGTGGCACCGTACCGTATTGACCTTCCTACCCCCCCTGTACATTACTGCTGCTGCTCCCACGCCCCCGTCAATCTCTGATCCATCACTGTATATCTCGATTTCCCTTGACCCTCGTGTAACGTCCTTAGCCGCCGCTTCCTTTGACTCCGCGATCATGATGTTGAAGGGCGATATCCAGCTCGGTCCTCGTCCCACAGGGTCGATTCGCTCCATCCTGCTGGGGTCGATATTGAATGCGTTGAAGAGTTCCTGTATTGGTGTGCGGTGGGCCGCTGGGTACTTGTTGGCTTCGTCCACATATCGTCGTAGTGGGTGTGTGTCCGGGATCGCTGCGTACCGTATCGCCATCCTGTGGTTAACCTGGTTGAGAGTTAGTCGCATGGGTAGAAGATCTGAGTGTAAGTGTAGAATGTCAGTAGCAGTTGTGCGCATGGCCCCAGAGGCTGACAGTGCGATCATTCGTTGGACGCTTGTTAGCTTATTAGCAAAGCCTATAGCGCCGGACGCCCTCTTCTGCCCTGGCTTGACTCTAACCGGGGTGGCCCATACATCCGCCGCATAGAGGCCCTTCGTCATGGCCACCGTCTTGAAGAGGGTTCTTGCGTCGCCTAGGGAAAGTCCTCTGCATAGTCCTGACAGTCGGCGCAGTTGAATGCAGTACTTGGTCATTTTAGCCTGAGCATAAGCCGCATGAGGTTGGAACCTGAGCTCTTGATCCATGACCAGCCCGAGGTACTTGTGGTGTGCGACTGGGGTGATTTCGATGCCGTCGATGTTGACCCGTGGTCTGGATATGGGTACTGTTTGGTGCTTGCTCATCGCTGGGGCTTTCTCCCTCTTCCTGCTGAAGCAGACCAGCTTCAGCTTATCCATTTCGAAGGTAGAGCTGTGTTTTCGGGACCATTCCAAGGCCCCTCCATTCCTCGTCATCATCCTCCGCAGTCCGCTATTGGCCTTCTTGAAGGTTTTCGCGGCTTTGACGAAGTTGACATCGTCCATAAAGGCAATGGCCAGCTCGTTGTTGCGAGGTTCGGCGGTTTCTAAGAGGTCAGCATTGTAGTATAAGTAGCATAGCACGGACAGAGGGCAGCCTTGGTCGCAGCCATTGGAAATTGTCAGAGGGTTAGATGTGAAGTCGTCGAACTTCAGCACTGTTTCTCTGTTGGTCATTTTCCGTTGTATCCATTCGACATAAGGCTTGGGTATCCCACGTTTGCGTAGGTTGTGGGCCAGACGTTTGAGGGACACGCTAGGGAATGCCGCTTTCACGTCCAGGAAGAGCGTTGAGACAACGTTTCCCTTCCTCCAGTTATCCTTGATGAAACAGGTCATAAGCTGTAAAGTGTCGTTAGTGGATCTGCCAGGCCGTCCGCCAAAGTGCGTATTTGGGATGAGATGTAGTCTTTCTGTGTGGTGCATCAGTACGTCTGCGACACAGGACGACAGCGCTTTCGCGATCGTGTCCATTAGTGCGATTGGGCGGTAGGCTTTTGCGACTGTGTAGTCAGGTCGTTCCGGTTTGCGTAGGACTATTGTGCTTGAGAGTTTCCATTGGTTGGGGTAGTGATCGATGACGAATGTTGCCCTGAAGAGCGG
>KN837158.1:481793-494751 GCA_000827215.1 Sphaerobolus stellatus SS14
GTGAGGCCTGCTCTGGTGAATCCGCATTCGGGGTGCCGCTCGCCTCTGTGGAATTCGACTCGTTCAGCGATCTACAGTCACTTCAAAGTATCTAACGACTCACCTTGGCCCGCCTTCACTGGTAAAGGTGCCATATCTAGGATAAAGCCTTAAGAAAAAGAGACGAAAGAAAGAGGAGACCTGGAGACTCAAGGACCGCGCCTCAAGGAGATTAAGAAGTTGTGGAATAAGGATCAAGTAGAGTAACGAGGAAGGCAAAAAGCTGGCGAAAGACAGAGATGATACCAGATCACAAAGCCGTCATTAAGCTCCTTGTGCTGTACAAGTGAGCTACGAATTCAGCAAAGAGCTGAGAATATTATAAGTGTGACAGATAGATGAAGAAGAAAGAACAGCTTCTCGGAAGTCCTCCACCGGGAACGCTGTTGGCCGAGACGCGCTAATCAGAAGGATGTCGGCTGTCACTGCGGTGTCGCATGTGCCTCGTCGTTGTAAACAACCTTCATCATAATCGACCTTGTATCTAGCTTGTAATGGTTATTTTCATTTGAATAGCGAAGCTACGTCGTGGATGTGCAAGAGGGAGACTCTGGTGAATTCGATGTTGACCATGGTAGGACACTGCAAGGAAGACTTCGTGTAGTGTTGCCGGACTAGGTCCCAAAAATGGACACGCCGAGGGCTGTATCTACACTCTATGACTAAGGTATAATCACATATGGTGCACTACAGTCATGCTACGGTCAACAAGGTCAGGATGATGTCGAGCTTGGTTAGTAAGCATCGTCAACACGGTCCCTCGCCATCCGATCCTACTCCTACACACCCCCTTTCCAATTGCACTTCAGCCATCCCACCGGAAACACAGCGGTACAGAGTCATGGATTTGACAATCGCGAATATTGGGAACTCAGTTACGGGCCAGAGACTACGACAGATCTTCAAAACTGGTTTCCATCCATCCACATCACCGACTGATGCATTAATATACGGAACAGGTCGGCAGAATTTAGCTCATCAGTTACATAAATTTGACTTTTGACATCCAGGCTTTTTTTGTGAAATACTTATGCGATTTTCAGGACAAGGTCACGAGAAGCACTTACTAATTACTTATTACTTTTTCCAGGTTTCCTGTGAAATAATTAGCGTGGTTCTATCTCTTCTTCCTATAACGGCAATTTCGGTCGCTCCGTGCAGTGGGGATACTGTTGGGACAGCAATGGCAGTGGAATTGGCATACATGGCAATTAGAAGCATCGTCGAGACTCAGGACCGGTTACAAGGCAGTGCCAGACATCTAAAAGTAAGTCAGGTTATTTTTAACACATGGATGTTGACTGTGATGTATGATGTATGATACTTGATGAAGATATGCCATAAATATTGATAAGTATTAGAGGAAGAGACAGCAGCAAAAGCACACCGAGGTACATCCATCCTGGATATCTAGGACTCGGATTCACTCTTTTGACTAAGTCCAGAGGTCCTTCACTGATTCCCTGAGGCTACGAGCCTAGACATAACAGCCGGGGATAACTCCGTATTCAACCTTAAGCCCGCATCCGAGTTGTTAGAGCGTAACAGCAAAAACGATAGGGTTTCTTATTAAATATACAATAATCGCCTATAATCCCTACCAATGCGGGATTCCTCGGACTGAAGTGGCACCATTTGCAGATACATACCGTCATGCTCGCCAGTGATCGAGACTCCGATGCGTTATTCACTATTCACGCCTTTCGGTGAACCCGTGTTCTCAATACTTGCCCAGTACATTATTTAAAGTAAGTTAAACACTACATGCTTAATCGAGACGCTAAATTGCGTTGTATAGCCCATCTTCTACGCAGTCTGCGGTTCTTGATTAATCCTCCTGAACGTTTCGAATTTTGATTCGCCATATCATATCGCAGCAAACTGTGAAGGGCGATCTTATTGGGAAGCTGAGCTGTCCAACCAATCATTTATTCACTTACGTCGATTTGGCAGCTCCATGTGAGACATGGCATCATCTCAGTGTCGAGTTCTACCCCAATATAGGTCCTGGAGGGGAAGGATTTCATGACTACAGATGTTTTCGTCTCATACAACTAAATATACAGGGAAAAAGTACACTGCTGAATGAAAATTAGGTTTGAGTATTAAATTAAACTTCAAGTTGGATTTCTCTATAATTATAAACCGGTGAGTGAGCCTTCAACTGATTCAAGTCTCACTGAGCTTTCTATAGATTAGGACTTGACACTTATATTTCCAGCATCATCCTGATTCGACTCGCTTTTTAAGAGATGGGAGAACCTTATCCCGTGATTATGGTCCTCCAGTTCCATAATCTGCTTAATTGAATGAGGGTCTTCGAATTCATTAATGCTGTCACCGTCACCATCAAGCCAATTACGAGTCGCAGACTATTTCAAGCATAAAGTAAATTGCAGAGGTGATTCAAATCATCGAATCAGCAAGGTGCCTGGTGTGTTGGACATGACGTCGACTTCTGAGAACCTTATCGACGGTTACGAGTGCCAGTGGAATAAAGGAGATGAGAACGTCTACGCATCAATTACGCCCAACTCGTGCCAGATAAATGTTTGGATTTACTTTCTCAGCATGTGTCCAAAACCCCTAAGTACCCATCAAAAAAAATCCTAAGCTGAGATAAATCCCCTGATGTTAGGAAAGTTTATTGATTTTTATACCTAAATTTACTTATAGTTTCATCTTACTTTACAGATAAAAGAACTTGAATTTTTCACAAAAGAATATTCCGCGCCGGGGAATCGAACCCCGAGCTGCTGTGCACCAATTGCTATGAAAGACAGCGATGTTAGCCATTACACCAGCGCGGACATATTAATGTGACAGAGCGGATATATCTGGTTCGTCTCCCGTCACACGGATCTGCAGTGTATAGATTGTGGTTGCTTTGATGGAACTGTTCCAGCCATCATCGTTAATACCCAAGGCCGAAGCCTTCGAACAGGATAACGAGTCGACACTTCATCAAAAATGATAAAACAACAACAGCAGTCAAAAATGATATTACAGTCAAAAATCGATATGATCAATGTATTTCTTAAGTAGTTGGCTTCCAGGAAGGTTTGAACGATGATGACACTTTTCTCCTTTCCAGGTTAATAATTTATATATTACAGAATAATCTACTTCGATCTCAGGCCGTTCATTTATTTCTTCAGTTTCTCAAAGGTCTGCAAGGAATGGGGGAGTGATTCCATCCGGGTTCAAAATCAAGATTCTCTTTTGAGTGAAATGTTCGACATCAAATAGACCATATCCAGTTGCACCTCTAAGAAAGATACCGGTAAGTAATTAATACAACTTATTTGGAAAAGTACTCACCCCAACCCTCGAATCTGGATACCTGGTTCTCGATTGAACGTGGGTCCGTTTACTTGGACATATCCTATCAAAAGTATGAATCACGTCAGTTGGTCAGGGGGATATTGGAATATGCAAATCAAGGCTTACCCGAGCGGATCTGCCTAGCCAACGTAAGCCCCTTCGCCATATTACCCGTCCATATCGCCGCAGTCAATGAATAATCCGTCTCATTCGCCATCTTAACAGCCTCCTCTTCCGTCTCCACCACTTTAATTACAAACACAGGTCCAAAACTCTCTTGCTCCCATAACGGCCAACCAGGTTCCACGCCAAGAATAATATGAGGCTTTAAATGCGCACCATGCGCGGTGAGGTCGCCGACTAAGACTTCACCACCTCGGTCTTTCGCATCTTGGAGTAATGAGAGGACTTTAGGGACGAATTCCTTAGAGGTTAGAGCGGGAATGTGGTTGCCGCTGTCGGTCGCAACGCGGATGTTCCTCGCGAGAGAAGTCACGGCTTCGATAAGCTCTTTGGAAACACCGCTTTGGACAATTACGCGTTCTGTAGACATACAGACCTAATTATTGTCTTTGACGTTAGACGAGACACGGCAGTGAGCTATACGTATCGTACCTGACCAGCATGAACCATAGAAATAGATACAATAAACCGAGCAGCTTCTTTCACATTGGCGTCATTTAAGACCTATACCAAGGATACATTATCGGCTAAATATAAAGTTGTGCCCCTGGTTTGAGATTGCCACTTACAATGACAGGTGCCTTCCCGCCCAACTCGAAAACGCAAGGTTTGAGATACTTGGCTGCTTCTCCAGCGAGAATTCTCCCGACACGATCACTTCCAGTGAACTGATGTTATGATGTAATTAGAGGGAGAAATAGACCTAAGGTACTCATATCATCCCTCACATTCACGTGTCGAATTGCTTTATGTCCAATAATTTCAGCGACAAGTTTGGGTGCGTCTTCTCTTGCCATGTGTAACAGATTTAAAACACCTTTCGGTAGACCCGCCTAACAACGAAAATTTTCACATTTTCAGTAAAAATTGATGTAACGCATAGATATAAGGACGTACCTCGTGCAAGACCTCTACAATGATCTCATTCGAGGCAGGGCTAAGCTCGGCTGACTTAAGAACCACCGTGTTTCCACACGCCAAAGCACAGGCAATCCCACGCGCAGTCAATAGAACAGGTGAATTAAACGGCACAATAGCAAACACTGTCCCAAAGGGCCTCCTTTCGATGAGAACCGTCCCGCCAGGCGCCACAGCACTCGGCTGAGTCTCTCCAGTTAATTGAGTAGCCTGCATAGCAGCTTCCAAAAAATAACTAGCAGCCCCAAAAGTATCGCCTTTCGCCCAATTCTCGAGGGCTCCGACTTCAGCAGCCGTCACATCGATAACGCGTTGGACGTATTTCGTCTTTAAGAGTTCTGATGCTCTAATGAACAGATCGCGTTTGGCACGCCATGGGACGGCTTCCCAAGCGGGTTGGGCTTTGTATGCGGCTTCGATGGCAGCGATAACGTCTTGAGAAGAGGCTGCTGGGGCACGCGTTACGACTTGTTGGGTTACGGAGTTGATTACGTCGAATGTCTTTCCGGTGCTAGAACTTCGACGTTCGCCGCCTATCCATAAATTTGCTGGAAGGAGAGACATTCGAGATAGAATAGATGAGAGAAGATGAATTGAAGATAAGGCTAGTCGAAATTGGATTGCATCTTTATTATAGTCAGAAAGTGGCCATGGGAATTTTGGAGCAATCAGCTGACGCTCATCAACCGTCTCGGATGCTTTCTACCACTGAACTGTCAGATATTTGTCACCGTCTTCTGGAATTTGAGCCACGAAGAATGCGTTGATAATTTCATCTAACCTAAGTACCAGAACTGGAATTGTCTCTGTGGAAAGCCTCAGGCATTAGAAATTTACCGACTTCCAAGTTTGCTTTGAATAACGATACGGCATCCGAATGCTGGCTTAAGTTGAGCGTTTGTGAGTCCGTACATTTATATGAAAGCTACGGCTTGTTCTTGTCCCGAAGGCCTTTAGTAATCGGCGACCTGAACTTTGAGAGGCCTGGCATGTGCTGGTTCCGGACACAGACCCTGTCGAGCCGGAGGACGATTCGCCTATTCCTTCTAAACCAGATCCAGGAGATAATGGATGTACCTTAATAAGACTTATATCCCAGATTTGACCTCGATGGGGACGATCCACTCGAGCGGGTAACCACTTTCACCTCAATTGGACAGTGTCAAAGGGGGGCTTGTGCGTTTTACAATTGAAGCTTTCTCTCATAGCATTCTCCAGAGACTTCATATGCCATCAGCTTAAGACAAAGATTGTATGTTGATATTCTTTTGCATGCGGCACGCAACGATGGAGTCCAATTAATATGTCCGAGACGGATATTCTCGGGTTTGATTGAAAAATCTATATAATCAATGCCATAAGTATCACGAATCTACGGGAATGCTTAGTGCTCACCTGAAAATTGATCGTAATCAATTGGACTCCGGATGTGGTGAGCGTTTTTTAAACAAGCAGACCGCCACATCATCATGCTTCCAGAGCAAGATGAGCTATGCTCTCATAACTCGCAGGATAAGAAAAAAAAATTCGAAGAAGATAGAACCTCCGAATCGCGAACTTCTTCAAACTTCTTCACGAATATTTTCGAAAGCCTAGATACAAGATGGAAAATGTCATTATTTGTGGGTGGTACTTTATATGACAGTATAACGTACAAGGTCTCCAATAAGACGTCTCGGTGCATTTCTCTTAGTAGCATGAGGAGATTGTGCTGGCAACTGAGCATACACTGAGGTTGACGACCGTCGCTTAAAGTTCAGGCTCAGGTTCCCACGCTGGCAGTTCCTGTCAGCCTTCCTCAGTGACATCGCTCAACCGATGAGATATTTGTTGAACGGGTCGTCGCCGTTGTCGGAAATGGAAGCGTAAAGTGCGGGAGGTTGAAAAGGAAATGATGAAGAGGGGGTGCGCGACGCCTAGCGAGGTATGCGCGTATGTTGCCGTCCAAACAGATTGGCGACCTATCCTCAGGCGCTAATAGCAGCAAGGAGGAAGTGCTGGCTTGACTCGGCCAGTGCGGGGGTAACGACATGTGTATTGTAGACAAAGAGAACTATAGCTAGTGTCTATACATTAATCTGTACTACGGTGCTTGGTGTTTTTTTATCTATGGTCTCCTGAAGCATGTACCTTTAACAATATTGTGAGTCATTTAAAGCTCTTTATACTACTTGAAAGGCTTGAAACTTATACACAAACAGAGGTATAGTCTATAGATGTTTGTGTGTTGATAGTCTCACCGTTAAGTTCGCTTCCGATGCTTCTGAGGAGCTGCGGCTGCGCCAGACGTGCAGTATTGTCAAATCATACTAAGTAAGCCATTCGTACCAGTTTATATACACATAAGCTTTTATAACTAGATAACTAGATAGACATCACTGCGTCCGTGTCTAATCGCCAGAAGTAATTCAGAGTTGTTATTCATTAACATTTTTTAAGGGCCTCCCCGGGCCTATATGGCCGCTATTACGGCCCTGTACAAACCCGAAAAAGTTCATATTCTAATTATTCACCATGGCAGTCCGAACGGTCACGGTCATCGAACAACCTTAGACAAGTCCGCGCAGAGAAAACCTTACAAAGGAGGGTGAGTCTGAGCGGGCGAGCCGCCTGTACCAGGCCACTCCGACTAAAGAACACTAGCGCAGGTCGCAATGCTTTTTAACTTCTCCATCATCGACAATGGATTGCTCTCTCTTTTTCGCATTGCTTCCCGTGCTCATGGGCCTCGTCTACACTTTACGCTCGAGACCACCACCGAAGCGGCATCCTCCAGGACCAAACCGCATTCCGATTTTTGGGAATCTTCTTCAGATACCTGTACTGCGACCTTATCCGTAATTCTGCCAGTGGACCAAAAGTATGGCCCCATCTTTTCCTTACGACTCGGTCCACAGAACACGATCGTGTTGAACACTGCCAAAACTGTGAATGCTTTGTTATATGATCGGTCCAACACTTATTCATCGAGACCTGTTCGTCATGTGGTTCAAGATATATTATCTGATGGTCAGCGCCTTGTCTTTCTCCCCTATGGCACGGAATGGAAGGCATGTTATTTGTATATCGTATTTAACAGTCTAGTCACATTTCTATCATCAGGCCGCTCACAAATCTCTGTTAAATGTGATGGGTCCGAATCCATCAAGGAAGTTGCGTCCTTTAAAAGTGCTCGAGTCTCGGATAGTAATTTGGGACCTCATGCAGCATGGCGATGCTTCGCTCGACCCTCAATCTCAAAATAGCAACTCAAATGAGGCTGCAGAGGTGCCGGAGCCTTGGTTCGCAATTATTCGAAGGTATGTGAGTATGGTTTCCATTTCAAGTAGAATTTGCATATTTATTATTGCAAGACAACAAGCATAGTTATGAACGTGACATACGGACATAGAATTACTCATATTATAAAAAATTCGCATCTGTGTGTGATGATGAATCTACTCCTTTTTCCTGTTTTTCACAAGCTGTAACAGTCATAAGATATACGAGGCTCTTGCTAATTTCACACAGGCTGGCCAACCGAGTAATTACATGTAGGTTATAGTCGGTATCAACACTGAGCATTTCTCTTGACCTAACGCATATTCTCTAGAGCTGATGTTTTCTCAAATTTTCGTAAGCTACCTGCTATTCTTTCTCCGTGGCAAATCCGAGTTCGGAAGATGCACGAATGGTACGTGAATTCCATATATATATATAAATCTTCAAGTTACGTGATTAAAAGCTTGCCAGGGAGATGTATTTTAGGGTGGTCTTCTAGATTCCTGGAAAAGAAGCCTAATTTCTGGATCTTCTAATCCATCGTATATCCATACGTATCTGCGAGAACGGAGTGATCACCCAGACCACGTGCCAGGTGGTCTCACAGCTGATGGTTACCAGCGCAATAAATTATTAGCCTACACTGCTGCTACGCTTCTCTCGACAGGTAGCGATACGATAGCAAGTGTAATGCAGAGTTTTATTCTCTTTATGCTGTTGCATCCGTCTGTGCTCGAGCTAGATCGAGCTGAGATCGATCATGCTGTCGGTGCTGTGAATGGCAGTGCTGTAGGATGCCAGAATTTGAATTCAAAAAACAGTGCCCCTTTCTGATTGCTTGTATTAAGGAGACCTTACGCAGATATCCTCCTGTAGTTATGGTTAAAATATTCTTCATCATAGACGATGTGTGCCCAATTGATGACCTTCGTTGCAGGTATACCTCATTTAGCTGAGGTAGACGATGGATACGAAGGGCTATTTAGTCCAGTAGGCTCCACCGTCATCGGAAATATTTGGGCCATCCATCACGGTCCGAACATTTATTCTAACCCGATGGCCTTCCAACCTGGACGTTTCATGGACGGCTCCCAGAAAATCAAGTGGGGCTCTGGACCCGAATCTCGCAGCCGTGGCCATCATTTTTGCATTGGGTATACTCTTGCAGAAGCTTCTTTATTCATTGTTCTGTCTCGTATTATCTGGGCACTGGATTTTACTGCCCCAACCAATCCCGAGAACGGATCTCTTATCATTCCGGATATTAATGACGAAGAAGATACCTGGTCAATTAGATTTGTGAGGGATTCGCGAATTTATCTAGTTTCTTGGAAGCCGCGGACTCCTTCTTGGGCCGAAATTATACGTAAGGCATTAGATAATGCACAATTAGCATGGGATACTATGGATCTGGAGAGAGATAAAAGGTAGGGTTTTAGTTAAATATCATAAGTCTGAGAATGTATGTGTGTAGGAATGGCGTTATGACTTAGTAGACTGTTCTGGTAACGACTGGAGGGGATTATCAGAAGAGCAACCAGGTTCCACATTACGGAGAGAAGAGTCCATCAGGAAACCTGGCAAGTGTACATAAACTATATAGCGCTATATAGTTTATGCACAACTTGTCAGGTTTCCTGATGCTCCTCTCCCCGCAATGTGTCTCCCATCACTCCGTCTAGGGTAGCTGGTGTATAATTAAGTAAAAACATGAGATGAGCCTTCAGTTGGTTTACCAGGACCAGAGAATCAGGGAATCGTGGTTCGTTACTATAGCCCAATTTAGATACACATCTCTCTTGGTACAGCCTTTCAAACTAAGCGATGTCTCCCAATCAGCAAGAATGATGCCCATTAGTTGGAATCACACTGCTTGGAGACTCATAACCATACGATCCCTTATACCCATATCCCCATGTCAGCTGGTCTACATACATTTTCTTCTCCCAGTAGCTTCAAATGAAGGTATGCTCATTCAAAACAAAACGAATTTAGATTGGGCTTAATCTCATTTCCCTGCTACCTAGAGCCCGCACTTTGTCAGAGGAATTATACGAAGACTGCGGGATCCCCAAGATCATGGGGCTCCAGTTTCCCTATCGGTTAAACTATCAGATGCAGATATATTGACCAAAATTTCTTCCACACTCAACACTGATAAACTGTACAAAGTGGAGGTTTGGGACGACTATGAAGGGTCTCAATCTACGCCTTCAATCTCTCGTTGGCTTTCTCCCAAAACGGTCTTTCCGTCATTACAATGGCTTACACTCACTTTAACTCCCATTCCATCCGAGATGAAATGGCCTCAATTACCAGAACTACGATACCTCAAAATCGAGACACGATTGCGCTGGCTGCCGAAAGCCTTCGCCAGATTAATCATACAGACCAGTGAGACTCTTGAAGAGGTCGAAATCTATCGGAGACTCGGATGCGACTCAATATACTCAAGCACATCATTTTATAACCACGATGTGCAGAAGTATACATTTTGGGAGGATCTCCACAGTGCACTGCGCCCGGTGGAAAACACTCTAAAGAGGTTCACAATCTGTTATCCTACCCGCAATGATGCCGCTTTCAAATTGGAATATCCACATTGGAAAGGTAGCAACGATCTCCAGTGCATGAAGTCACTGGAACAGGTTACAATAACCTCCTCATTAATTAACCAGAAATTCCTGAAGACTTTACCTTGTCAACTTGAAACTCTCGTAATTTTAGTGGAATTCTTCGGAAAACGTCTTCTTTCGCAGCAGGATTTGCTACGTCACCTATCAAGCTCCGTCAAGGAGGTCGTCCTTAAAGTCCAAAGCTCTCATAGTATGATGGGAGGATGGCTTTACTTGGCCAGGCAATCTGCGGATGTCCCCAAGTTTTTCGCCGTTCCATGGGATATGAATTGGCACGCCACTGCTCTTTGGCTGTCCAGAAATGTTAGTGACAAGCTTGCAAAAAAGGATATGTCATGGCGAATCGAATGCGGCGTACATTCGTGGCCGGTCCCAAACGGTTTAGAAAATATCATGCCAAGGCCCCCGAGGAACCTGCCAAAGGGTTGGATTCATCCTGACATCAGACCTTTGCTGCGGAGAAAAAGGAGTCCCAATAAGGTTAGTCAATCTTCTAAGGATAGTCAGAGCAAATCTTCTATAGGTGATGAGATTAAGCATACAGAGTAATGACAGCCTAGCATTTCAAATTTCCAGATGCTTTTTCTATTTTTTTTTCCATGAAGCTCTTCAATTGTGTTTAAGTAGCGGTGTCACATGCGCAATACATTTATATCCTTCAATTGATGAATAAACTACATTTTTGATAGTATCATCCGGCAAGAATTGCAAAGAAATAATCCCAAATTCGAAGTCGCGAAGTAACAACCTACCAGTGATCGGCGAAGAGTACGTTCTATAGGGCTGAAAGGCTCTAAAGCAAGGTCAACAGTGACTGATAATATTATAGGTGTGCAATGCGCTGCAACCATCAGCGGTTGGGTACTTAATGGTGGTGATTGGATGGATGAAGCCTTACGGACCAGTTTCTTGAATAAATCTGTAGGTTGTCGAAAAAAACTAAACTGAAGATTGTCATTGTGGTAGGTACTGTAATTTGCAACATATAACACGAAGAAAAAGCTTGACGACAGTGGGATTTGAACCCACGCCCCCGAAGAGATGAGATTAGACATACACCTTAGTCTCACGCCTTAGACCAACTCGGCCATATCGCCATATATTCATAGAGATTAGGGGCATATCCCCCAATAGATCATTTGATAAAAATGTTTATAGAAACTCTTGGATAGAATGTCGTGAAACAGGACGAACACAGGCAGATTTAAAAAAAGAAAAAAAAAAAAGTAAAGAAGGACTTATGGAAGAGCCCTTCCTGCGTTGATAGCATCTGCAACTTGGCTTGTATTGGGTCGATTGACAGCATATCTGGATCAAAAGAGGATCAAACCATGCAGCAAGATGTTATGATCGAAAATATTTACCGTTCGTAGCTATCAAGATATAATTCCAATGTGCTGCAGGTGCTCTTCACGTCTGGGTGGGACAAAAGTCGATCGAGATACGCTTTGAACTTGGTTGAGGGAGGAAGGACAAATCCCCGATAATGAGCAAGAACGTTGGTAGCTCTAAATAGCCCTTTTAATATTTTTGATATCAGCGCAAGTATAAAATACCAACAAACAAAATACCGAACTCACATGGTGCTGCCATCACATCGGCCCATCCTAATTCACCAGATTTCTCGCTTCTAGTAGACCAGAGTCCTCCACGCAACCCTTTCTTCTCGCAGTCTTCAAACATCCCTACAAGCTTCTCGATGGCATCTTGAAATTCTTTCCCATGTTGGATTTGCTTTTCGGGTTCTTGGGCTTGAAGATATCGATAGAATGCGGGAATTAGGCTGTTGTTGATATGATGCGCTTGCAAACGGGCTTGTGCACGAGCATCTAGAATTCATTAATATTTAGGGATACTATTAAACACGGAGAAATTCCAATCACTTACAGATATCAGAAAGTTCAGGAAGTAGATGACGATCTGCCTCGACGTACTTTTGCAGGCTAAATAATGCAGATCAGAATTGTGGAAGAATGTAGTTGTTTGAACAGCCTACCTCAACTCTTCTAAATAGTCCAAAATCACTGTACTTTCATTCAGAGCCCTCGGGGGATTATAATTATTGAGCTTCAAGGCAGGAACAAGGCCCTTTGGTGACACCTCAAGAAGATCCGCTGGTTTCTTGTATGGATCAACCTCATCTATTGAAGATCGATCACATTATGAGCAGAAATTTCAAGAAATAATAGACCTACAATACTTCAAGAAGAATGGTCAGAACTCTCTCATTTCGCACGGGTAATCTTTTAACTCACCTGGTATGGTATCTTCAAGTATTCCAAAGCAATCCATACCCGTTGTACGAAAGGGCAAAAACAGCCCCCAAACAAAGTGATATCAGCCGGTCCCGCATGTGCTTTGACAGTTTCCACAGCAACACCAGTAGCGGTCGTATGGTGCGTCTTTCCAGTGTCCTTTGTGCTCATTCTTGGAACTTAGATGGCAGTTTGAAGTAGAGATTCAGATCCTGAGATTGCTGACATATGATCCTTAGTGTCGTCATCGACCCATCGAGTAACTTCCGTCACATTGTTCCAAAGTTAGTAGATTTGAATTTTGTAGACGCCCGGCCGACGTTCAGGAGACCCTTCCTCCAC
>KN837158.1:498531-517671 GCA_000827215.1 Sphaerobolus stellatus SS14
TGATCTTGAGTTTACCATCGCTTGGTACGTTCTTGACATACCACATTTCGTTCCATATAGGCTTCAGCGTGTTCACCTGTACCGAAGACCTATAAGGTTTATCTATCAATAGTCATTCCAACCTCAATAACAAGACACCCACGTCATTTTAACCTTATCGTCAATAGTAGCAATAAAATACGGATCTGCACTCCCAATAACATCCATCTTAGGCAGCCCCTCCGCCCCGATAAACTGCACGATTAGATCGACCAAGGTATGCTTGTGCGCGACGTTGTTCGTGACATCTTGTGCTGCCTCCTGCGCTCGCAGCTTGATACGATCTAGCGCACTTTTGGTGTTGGAAATGAGTTCTTGTACATCTTCTTTGCGTCTTGAGAAGAGAGGCATGGAAAGGAGGCTTACTTTGTGGCTGCGTCCAAGAGATGGGTCATTTCTTTATTTACCAAATGGAGGGTGTTAAGTAAATAGCTTTGAAAAGCTGTGCTCTGTTCAGTGTCGCAGTGTCCTATAGCGGTCAAATTAATATGCCGATGGAAGGTTCTTTGATAACAAGGAACGGGAAACAACGGGTCGTATGCAGGCTCAAATGGAAGTCAGAGTCTTTAGCTCAAGTCTTGTGCTCGTGCCTAAGAAAAGTAACCGGACACTCCACATTAGCTCCACACCTAAACGCCATTGGTGGTGTCCGGTCACCTTTTTGGGCATTAGGATTCCGCGAGTGCAGCCAATGGTAGGTCGGAAGCTATTGGAGTAGCGAAGAAAGGAAACTGTCACGAATGTCACAAAGCCTCGTTGCAGGATTTCGCAATTTCTCCAACAAACAAGCAACAAAGCTAGTAAAGTTTTCATAACCTTCAGTTGCTAATCTTACATTTTCCCCATCACAGTGCTTTAATCATCCACCTTCAGCTAGAGGCTATTTGACTGCCGACTGCGACCCAACGAAAAGCAGTGGCCACTGGCCGACGCAGATTCTTTGATCTCAGGCTCAAGAATCAGGGGATTTCCCCCGCATTGGCTCGAACGACGGCTTTCTTCTATATGCGTTCTATAGGCCTAATCGCCGACTGCGGATACATACATCGATTAAAAGAGGTCCCCTCCTCTTCCTCTTTGCCGGTGCATGATTATTAATGAAGTTCTAAAAGCAACCTTAAAGCAACTTAAAGCTCTTAAGTAGTGCCATCATATCAATAGCAATCGCCAAGCATACACCGAGGGAAGCATCTCAGTAATAAAGTTATCACATCTAGTAAGTTAAAGTACGAGTATCAACATGCACAACATAAATAAACCGATTTAAAACAGCAAGAAGATAACAGTACAGACAACGCTAAATACAAAAATGATACAAACCCCTCAAGGCTCCCACAAGCAATCCTAATTCCAATACAGGATATTACTCATTACAAACCCCTGGGTCACAGATCATCGTCAAATGCATTAGCATGCACGAAAGGAGGCGGCGCGGGAATAGCCTGCGGTGCTGGTCCAGGAGATGGCGGACCACCCCACGCAGTAGGCCCCCATGCGTTTCCTTCATATCCCCACCCTCCATTATCGCCGTTTGTATACGGATCGAACGGTCGTCTCGCTCCTTGCGTGTACTTCAATGTCTCGCTATGCGTTTTGGCGAGATAAGGAAGAACATCACTTGGTGCACCAATAGCGCTGACATTGATGCATGAGATCAGGTTGGCGTTCGGCGCGATGGGGTGATAATTCGGTCGGGTACGGCGGTAGATGAGGTCAACGAGTGGGCCAGGTTGGAAATGGACGTTGAGGAGTTCGAGGGTATGCAGGGAAGGACATGAGCAGCTGAGCTTCATCTCTCCGGACTCAGACGGAGGCGGGCAGAGAGAGGCAAAGAGGGAAGCGTCTATGATACCATCATCGCTGAAGGTGAGGGTATGGAGGTCCGTGAGACGGGATAGAAGAGTCCCGATTCCTTGAGCGCTGGTGTCTACGTTCCGCAGGTGAAGCTTTCGGAGACGAGAGGCGCCATCTCGAAGGAATGCGTTAATTGGCTCCAGTGGTATGCAACGGTGACCCACTTCAGAAGCCCGGAATGTGAACGATTCCAAGGACGGGGTAGAAAGACACAGGAGGAACTGCATCGATTGCATATCACCACTATACTCCGTAGCGAACATAAGGTTCTTCAGGTTGGGAAGAGAAATCAATGGCGGCGGGTCCGGTTCCTCATCATGCGCAAAGTCAAGATCCGGGGATGGTGGAGGGTCGAAATCAGTCCAGTCCAAGTACTCAAGGTTTGGACATGATGATAGAAGAGATAGGTATGTTAATGATGGAGCATCGCAGAGCTCAATTGTGAGGCGGCGAAGGTTATTGAGAGTAGGAGGAGTTAGGTGACCTAGCACCTGGTCATACCACTTGATGACAAGCGTATCGAGGTTGGGAGCATTTATGTCGCCGAATACCTGGGCAATCTGCTGATGTTCCGACTTTTCGAGTGCCAAAATTTGAAGATTGGGAGCCTCAGTGGAACTCAAGATCGGTTCATTAGCATCCTGCGCCTGCTCTTGCCCGACCTGATCTTGATCTTCTTCGACAGCTTCGGGGAATAAAGACAATATCGTGCCCGGGTACCCCCTAACATCGAGCACCAAGGTCCTACACCGTCCCAACTCACTCCGAAGGTATCCCAGAACCGTCTGGAAATCCGCCTCCCTATCTCCATCGAACCACCTCACAGGTCTCATAAATATATCCAACAATGTCCCTTTACTCTTCTCTAACCAGTCCCTAACCACCTCCGGATTCTCCAAGGCCTGATCCAGCGCAAGCCTACTCCACAACGCCGGTGTTTCATTAATCACATTCGACCATCTCGGGCACACCTCTTGCAGCCGTCTCCGCATCTTATTCGGGTGGTTCCTCGTGCTGAATTCGTATGTGGACGAACTGTACAGTCTCCTCCTGGTAGTCCTATTACTGACGTTGAGCATTTTTGGCGTAATTTCGGGCATGCACCGCATGAAAATCTCGGTAAGCAGCTCTGGGGGCAGTCTGCGTATAGGTGACAGGAGATCCTTGCCCACGTCGCATACATGTTGAAGGAGCCATTTTCGATCGTTCAGCTCTGCGATCAGTTCATCAATGTTCTCGATTTCCTGTTGCCGTGCCATACAACGCTGCTGTATAAGAGTTGCTTCCGAGGCCGATGGGATATAGGCTGTAGATAGGACCAGATCGTCTTCCTCGACGGACGATGGCTTTTCCACGGGTTCCGATAGGTTATCTGCGACATAGTTAGGGGAGAAGTGTGTGACAGCTTATAGAAATACCTACCAGCCATGGTGGGGAAGAGCAAGGGTTATAAGGATGACATAAGCAGAATTGCTTAGTATGTGCCTGGGGTCTTTGACGCGTGGCTGACGATCATGCGACACTGCTGGCTAGAGTCGAAGAATCGAAGAAGGACATGGAAATACTTCTTCTAGTTCTAGAAGTCTACAGTCCTAAAACATAATATACTTGCACACTCCTATACGGAAAGCCGCTTCAACACCCGGGAAATTCCAGGATGACTGGCACGAACAGGAAGGTGTCTGGCTGCTGGCAGTTACTTTAAAACGGTGAGTTCTTTTCCATTTGTTTTGTTCTCTCTTTATAGGCTTAATACTGCAATATAGGGATATGGAGTACTTGATCGTCGATCGTATTTTCAGTTGTGACTTGAACCAGCATTCATCAGGAAAGCTGGCAAATGGCGCTTATTTTTCCGTAGCACTACAGATGCTAGGAAACAGCTACCGAAATAATGCCCAGCTAGCCTTACTAGCCTCTCGCTAAGTTGCAAAGTCATCTCAGCTGGCTCGAACAATTCTGAGCGCTATTATACTTAGTGTCGTACCACTACCTTCACTTCTCTGCTGCAGCTTCCACCTGCATTGTTCCTCATGATCAGCAATCCATGGTTTGTCCATTTACAGTACTTCGAGATCTCACTTACCACTTTTGTATCCAGGTACTACTACTCCATGGAGAAGTGGCGGTAACTGCAGATGCGACGTTTTGTGCTGTACAGTCATAACTAGTGAGTCAGCCTACTACCTTGACAGTCTATTGCCTCTGAATGACCGGTCGGAGGGTTGAGCCCAACGAACTATCAACTTACAGCTGGTAGAATTGGATTTTGCAGGTTGACACATCTAATCCGGCGACACGATACTGTATGATATATTAACTATCCTATACATTCACAGATTACTTTAAATATTAGCCGGCATTAGTGAGATCCACCCGCTTCCTGGGCCGAGGTATTCTCGAAGTAGGTCTATACTGTTATGTATCCGGATTGGCACTGATTACCCTCCACAGGAATCGGTTCGAAAGTACTCCGATCTCCTTTAATACTACTATGATTTCTATTTCTTTCAAACCTGCTCATTCTATCAGTTCAGTCCCGGAATAGCTTTGTAGTATAGTACAGTCTCCCTGACATCCTTGTAATTAGTTGTTGCAATATATATATATTAATATTATTATATATTTATTGCTATCTATTGGAGGCGAAATTGACTTAAATAACCAATGAAAATCGATGAAAATTGCTCTATACTGCCCTATTGAGGCTATGAGCCCTATGATCTCTAGCATAGCTGTGCATAGTGTCTGTGACTGCTATCCTAGCAGAAAGCTAGGCGATTTCCAGGTGCGCTACGGATGCTACCATAGTGTACATAAATTACAGAGGCTATGGTCGCTATAGTTGCCATATAGCCTCTGTAGCATTTTGCCAGGTTTCCTGATGTTGATAACGGGTCTATGAAGTTTTAAGGAAGTGGATTACTATAAATCAAGGAGAATCAAAGCTGAAGATGCCAACGAAAATCCATCATGACCTATCTAAACTACAGCTATGCTCTATTACTCGACACTCAGTATTAATATACTGGCGGATGTCTGTTTTGCAGAGATCAAGACTCGTCGTGACGAAGACGACATTCAAGGGTGATGTAGCTAATCAAATGATTCGTCAATGACTCATGAGATCAGTAAACCTACTAATATTTATTGGCATT
Organism: Sphaerobolus stellatus SS14; assembly: GCA_000827215.1. Taxonomy (NCBI): domain Eukaryota; kingdom Fungi; phylum Basidiomycota; class Agaricomycetes; order Geastrales; family Sphaerobolaceae; genus Sphaerobolus; species Sphaerobolus stellatus. Next base: position 503,583 of record KN837158.1, read on the forward strand.
AACTGTTTATTATTACAGGGTGTGTATTGTGAAGCAAAAATCCTATAAATCCAAGTACTAGAGCGGTAATTCACTGGATGACCTAATGCTCAAGATTGAAGCCCTTGTTGAAGGGTGTAATATTGTTCTAAGTTCTGACACTTAGCTTCTTCGCTTCGCGAGTCCATGTCAATTTGGATAGTACTTCCAACCTTTGACGGTTTCCTGGATCATCAATAAGCAATGGTTGGAGACACGTCGACACTCAGTAGATCAGGCGGCACCGACCCTAAATTATTAATAGCCCTTGCCCCGTATTATTTTGTTGGGATCTTGTGCGCTTTAATTAATGGATTTTACATATACTAGATCGAACGGTTCTCCAGATGAGGCGCCGCGCTTTTTTTTCAGGCCTTTTCTTGTCATGTTACAGTAGGGCATTCGCTTAGCAATTACATATCTTAGCTGCGACATAGTGATCATTCCTTTAGGAGAACCAAGGAAAACGGCAAGAATAATGACGCCCCAATTTGGAGATCTAGAATGTGTGCATGCACTGGCAGCCGTTGAATCCCAACCTATATTCCATTGTTTCTGAAGTTGCAAGTGTTCTGAGTCGAGTCTCAGCTTTGCAGGGAACTTTCGTCGAACACCAGACTATCTTATCCCGCCTTCGCATCTCCGACACCGCTACCTCTTCCTGCCTCGTCAAAACCCCGGAAGACCTAGCTAAATGCGGCGCCCTGATCATTTCAGGTGGTGGATCGACCACGAATGCCTTATTAGCCCGGTTAGCTGGTCTAACGGACCCACTGAAAGCCTTTGTGCAAGTAAAACCAGTCTGGGGGACATGCGCGGGCGCAATATCGCTCGCAGAAAACGCTGTTGGTGCGAAGAAAGGTGGCCAAGAATTATTGGGCGGCATTGCCGTCAAGATGGAAAGAAATGGGTGGGGTTCTCAGGTTATCTATCGTCACTTTGACTGGCGTTTCTATGCGGGGCTATTTTGTGCAGTCTGCTGACATTTATTTGGCATGGTTTATTAGGTTGAATCCTTTGAGGCAGCCCTTGATATTGAAGGGTTAAGAGACCCACAGAGGCCCTTTACTGGGGTCTTCATTCGTGCTCCAGTACGTATAATTTGTTTCATGCATTTATCAAGTCATTCTTATGTTCTTTTTAGGTTGTTTTAGACTTTATGGAAGATCCTTCCCGTCCTCCTATCGAAGTCCTCGTCCCACTTCCATCCACATTATTACCCCAAGGTGGTAAAGAAATACCGACACCCACGGCTTCGCCTTCGGATGATACCAGCGTTTCAACAGGGAACCAACGGACGGTCGTGGCATTACGTCAAGGCCGCCATCTATTGACGACTTTCCATCCTGAACTTACAAAGGATGACCGATTCCATGATTATTTTGTAAGGTCGTGTGTTTATGCCACCTTGTCACGATCGCCAGTGAAGGAGAATAAACCTAATTAGGAGGCGGTAGAGGTTGTAATTATTATGGAGATATGACATGCTTTGGATGGAGTGGATCTGACCCGTAATGATACACATGTTTGTTATACACATACACGTAGAGGTACACCTTATAGATTTCTGTCACATTCTTTGTTTCTCCCTCTTTTTGGCCATCGTAAAAACTAACTATGTATTAGCATTGTATGTGCTTCCTGATGCATAGAATTCACTGGGTGTATCGTAGAGAAGATTACTAATTCCAATCTAAATTTTCACATATAAACTTACATACACCATACACGTACAGCTATTGCGAAAGTCCATACCGAGTGAATAATCTTGTTATGAAATGATCATACTAGTAGGGGTCACGGTGAGTCAAGGCGTAAATATTCTAACTTATTACTTATCATAGCTTCAAAGATTCAATTATAGTATTGTATAAGTTACAATGTTCGGATCGGTGCCGTCTCATATTAGTAATAACAATAGGTAATTAGTGTCTCAATCCATAACGAACCCATAATCGAAGCATATTCCTATTAAACTTTCTTCTGTAACAATATTGTAGGAATCGATGATGGGAGCCACTGTTGAATAAAAATATACTAACATTGATCGCCTTCACTGGTTATTCGTTCTTTGTCTGTGTTATCCGACTCGTGTATACTCGCTATGTGATTCAGGTCCCCCAGAAGAGAGTAGTCCGCTAGAGACGTCCGCGTTAATGATGAAGGTGGGTATTTGGAAGGAGGAAACAGTACTACTATCATCCATACAATTCTCCTCCATTCGCTCCATCAGCTTAAGGTTGAGAGAGGTGGCATTAGAAGTCTCTTCTGCTAAATAAGTCTTACCGATTAAACTAAAAGCGTGGTCTGTAGCAACTTTATACGCAATTCGAGCCGTTGACAGGTCCATACGTTCTAGGTATATGAACCCCATCAATTCCAAAATCGCCGCTGAGACTTGAGAATATTCTCCACTCCTCTTACAGGCTAAAAGAGCCCGTTCAGAGTATTTCAGAGCCTCCTCTGTCCGACTCAAATATATAAGCCCAATACTTGCAATATGTAAGGCATCAGCTAATTGATATTCGTTTTCAGTGTATTCAGCTTCGTGGATTCCTTGTTCGCAACTATCTAGACCTTCTTTGAAGCGGCCCATGTCGTAATGTGCTCTATCGAGCCGTCGTAAGCACATGGAAAGGTCCGCGTGGAGATTAAGAGCTCCCAGGACTTCTCGAGCATCTTCAAGATTTTCCAAAGAAGACTCTAAATCATGAATCATATGGAATCTGATCCAATAAGCAACTTTGCGCGAGCTTTGGCATATGTATTGGAGCCTTCGAGTTTTTCTAGGATAGCCTGAGCTTCCAACGCCAGCCAAAGATCGATATCGTCTTCGGGAAGTCGAAATCCTATCGCTTCAGACATTTCTAACATACATTCGGCTTCTCCTAGAGAATCTGAAAGTATTTTAATTTTTCGTGACCCTCTTGTAGATGCCGATAAGCTTCTTCGTAATAACCTTGGACGTTGTATGTGCGACCAAGACACAAGAGCGATTTGGCAATATAATTTTCGTCTCACAGATCCCTCGCGAGTTTCAGTGTCCGTTCAGCCACCTCGAATCGAGGATTCGCATGCACATGGTACCAGCTCAAAGATAATAGAGCATCAAGTCGCTCATTCATTATCATCGTTGGTTTTAGGGTAGAAGAGTTGGAGGTGGTCATAGCTCCTCCAAGAAGGATATATTGTAGACTTGGTCTCTTCGCAGGCCAAAGTCTTGAGGTCACTGTTAAAATTTGCATCACCAAGGGTGGAGTTGTGGGATCTAATGAATTTATAGCATGCATTCGTTATATGTTGCTGTATCTCCTGCAATAAACGACCCTCCGAACGCATATAAGACTGAACCACAGGTAGGACAGAAGTGACAGAATCATTCAAGCCTGTGTCTGACACAACCACAAGTGCTGTCTTCGACAGGGTCGCAAGAGCTCTGGTGCACGACGTTAGGTTTTCAGGTGCCCACCAATGAAGATGATTCCGTGTAGTTCCAGCTGGAAGCATGGAAAGAGCAGCAAGTAACGGTAACGCGTCCGGATCTTGCTTGACGAGCTTGCTGTCCACTGACAAGCTGATACTGCGATTCATACTTCGCTCGCGATCATCCGATCCCGAGAGCATACCTGTGCCAGCGCGCTCCCACTCATCCAAGAGCTCCTTTGCGTTCGTTTTTGGTTCTCTAGCTAATTTGGCCATAGACGTCACGGCAAAATGCATATGTCCTGGAGTTGTCAGGAGCTTATTGAGGTCTGGGTCATATTCAACATTGGGATATATATCCATATAGATATGACGACAAGCTTTCTCGTCCGTGGGAGGCAGATTCCAATGCTGCCACTTGATACGACATCAGGAGGCGTAGCTCCCCTCATAGTCACGAGCAGTACGACCTGAGGTATCCTGGAAATGCGGCGAAGAGTGTCAATGACTTCGCCGTACGACCCCTCCACTGGATCCCAGGGCGTTTCAAAGTTATCAAATAACAGAATCCTTGGATCCTCACTGGCTTTAAGTTTGTAGGTTATATCATCAAGAGGAGCCTTCGCATTCTGTCGAAGATGGGAATAAAGTATGCTAAGAAGGGGGCTGGGGGACGTTGCCTCCACACGGGGAATCCAAAATCGGTAGGTGCTTTCGAATCTTTCCTGAATGGTACGAGATTCCATGATAGCTAGTGCCACGGAAGTTTTGCCCATGCCTCCGGGTTCAAGGAGGCATTCGCGAGAAGTCTCCTTGTGAATTAATAACCGAGCGATGTCGTTCACCACGTCGTCTCGTCCGTAAAAAATGGCTGGTTTAAAGGGCATCGACCGTACAGCCATTCCATTAGAGGTAGAATGAGCTTGTCCAGGCTTCAATAAATCCAAAATGGGGTCCACCTTAGTATCCACTTTGTTAATACCGACTGATACTTGGTCCATGGTATCATGGATTTTATTTAACCGCAATTCGACTTTATGCAGCTTCTCCTCTGCGCGGATCTCGTGTTATGTCTATGTTAAAACCATTAAAATTTGTAAAATACATGAAATGGTACACGCACATTGAATCTCTCCATTGCCAGGAATAAGCGTTTCAGGCAGGCGTCGATCTTGGCTTTGTTAGGATCTTGAAGAGTAACAGAACCAATTTCTTCTGCTGCTTAATCTTATCAAGATCATTTGCAATTCCACGGAGCTGGCTGTGATGCAGTACATAGCAGTCAGAATTCGTGTCGAGGGCGGATGAGGGATAATAATGTATTCACTGATATTTGTAGTGTTTCGATTTCCTTTTCAAGACCATGCGAAGCTTTGACTATACTCATCTTGTCCTGTCAGAGTGTCCATGATAGCTAGCATGAGATGAGGCCACTAATACAGGCTTGAACCTCGGTGACTCGTTCCTCGATGGTAGAAACGTCCTGTAAACTGTAATAAAATCCTGCACCTGCCTAAATGCATAGTTACACACCTCACAGGCTTGAATCACACTCGCCGCAACCTGGATAGCTTCTTGAACAAATAGTACAGGAATAAGACCGGCTGCACACTTAAGCGCTAGTATAAGCTTTTTTCCGCCGTCAAGAATGTATTCTCTTTTAGTTGGTGTCGCTTTCCCCACAGCAAGCGCAACCGAGGAATTCTCTCCCGTATCTACTAACTTCATAATAGTAAGTATCGACGTATGATAACTATCTGTTTCAAAAGATGAATACTAATTCGACATACTTGTTTAAAAGTACTTCTGCTCTTCTTCTATGAGGTTCCGTTCTTATTTAATCGGTCAACGTTCATAACATAGATACGAAGCCGGATGAATCAAATAATCACAGTAGGTCTCTGCGGAATCCGCAGGGAAAGGCCGAAAGACAAATTGGCGCCTAAGGTGACAGGAAAGTTAGGTGGTGCCGCGGTACTCGTCGGTACTCATCGGTACTGATGGGAATTTGACAACAACTGCGAAGTCGAGTCTGAGGACATGTGTTGAAATATCGAAAGTACAAAGCAATCCGAAAAGGGAACAGAGCTCTAGAGTCTACAAAGGAGTCAAACATAAGGCATGACGGAATGAGAAGATATGAGCATACTGTATGAGTCAGACTTAGATATCTGAGCTTTGAGACCTCACTGGAAATAGAGAAAACACAAAGGAATCAAAGGATCAAATAGACATGAGGAGGAGAGGTATACAAAGGAGGAAGGAAGCCGGGACGGACACGTGCCGCCGGGTGTGAAAAGCGGAAGCAAATCGAAATAGGCATATCTATAGCTAATCTTAAGACTATACTCAGGCTGTAAACCGTATGCCATCATAATTCGAAAGGAAAGCTCATTGATGCTTTGCGTTATGATGGTTAACAGGGTTTTACGCCTTCGATAGTAGACGAATGACTGAAGTTTGGATCTCAATACTATTTCTAGATTACTTACTCATTATCTCAGGTTGTAGATAATAAATTTCCGGCTTCCAAGGATAGAAAATGGTTGCTTGGTCGGTTGGTTTCCGCGATATCAAATAGCCTCCACAAAGGAAATATGTCAGTAGTGATGCTGTACCCTGTTCGGGGTCTATCGGTATGCTTGTCAAGCCGCAGTCCTTATACGAAAAGGTACCATGCCCTGAAAGGGTATGAAACGTTGCGGACAGGGGTCGCCAGAGTGGGTAATACTAAATGGTGCTTGTCTTCTGCGAGGAACGGGATTGCGAAGTCCTAGCCGATCGGATGCTCAAGTCGTGCAAAAAAAAAACTGAATAGAACATATTTTAAATAGAATACTTGATTTGTGGGCGGCATAGAGGATGGTTTTGACAATGATGCACAGCTAGCTCGTGAAAATCAACGTTCTCTGCGGCAGTTGCAAACTTGCAACGTGCTACCCATCCAGAAAAGTCGATTGTTCTTTGATTTTTCCACGGCTTCAAGATGCATTAGAAGACCCCACCCGAAGGACTAGTTTTCTTTGGTACGAAGCCCAGCAATAGTAGGTACTTTCTGATTGGCGTGTACTCTTGGGAAGGAGCGAAAACAAAAGAAATGACTTCCGTTCCAAGCGATATTTAGTAGAGATTCAGGACCGCTATGTGTATAGGTTTGCAGTTGAGCGTCGGCCTTGGAAACCACTATGATAGACGGTAAATGGACGGCAGATCTATATTGATTGGCTAGAATAATAAGGACAATTTTAGGCGATAAATAAAATACCTGGGCCTGAAAATATTCGCAAGGAACAGTCAGCAACTTTAGTGCAAAATTGTAACCAGTTTGGCTCGATATTGACTTACTGTAACCGTATTCTGCCCTTTTTCGATAAAAAAAAACAAGGGTTGGGGCTCCTAGCAGCATATTTCATAGAAATCTAGGGAGAAAAATACCACTGCCTTGTATTTTTGATGGAGGCGCAAACAAAGTGACCGATGTGACCCCCTTGACGCGGAAGAGGTCGAAGTTTCGGAGTTTCGAAATAAGTTGGCAGCCTTGTATTTTCTCTGCAGATTCCCTCGTCAACGAAGCAAGTAACGACCAGAGCTTTAAGATCATTGAGTGTTATCATCTGAATGCATTTGCCTCCCCACATTTCCTCTTTGCTTCCTCTTCTCCCTCTCTTCCCCGGGACCTTCCATCCTGCGTGTACTTACTCATCGCATTCTCGCTTATTCTAATGCTCTCACGAACAGCTAATTTCACCCATATATATCCATGTCTCAGATGCATTTAGGAGGAGAACCGCGATGAGCCTATAGGAAGAGTTATACCACAAGCTCACCAAACCGACAGGGATAGGGACACTGCAAGCGATTCACTGCCAACTACCCGGCACTGATGGACGTGGAGATTCTCTTTGTTCTGTAGATCAGGCGTCATGTACAGGATCAAAGCGTCGGGCTGAGGGCGGGATATATACGGCTCCATCGTTGTTCTCGTTGAGTAACTCACAGTACTCCTCACTGTTAGTCAACTCATCCCCTCCATCGAATCTTCATGCATTCTTATTCTAGATTCAACGAAGAAGACAAGGAAATTCACAACCACCCAATAGCAGTTGACGCCAATCCTGGAGAGCCATTCCACTCCCTCTTGGGACCGTACACCGCCGGCACTGCTGGATATGCGGCCGCATACGGCTACGGAACTCCAGAGGATGTGGACACCGAGCTTCCTTCATCGCATCCCATACAGTATGGTTTCCATCCTCAAGACTTCTCCCAAGTATCTGAGGAGTATGGTCCGCCCTCAATCGGCGCACCAGACGTGGACTCCGGGTGGGGACTGTTTCCCCAAATTTCTTCGGTAGAGGAAATACTTCAGAGTGCGACTAGACCCCTTTCGACCCAGGAAGCACAGGCATCATATTCACCACTTTTGCATAATGCTCGACCACCTACTCCCGAGTACCCTGAGGGTGGTATGTTTCCGATGGACGTCATTCAGACCCACGAGACTTATTGGCAGGAGCCACCATCTCTCTACACGTTTCCGCGGATGGCTTTGCAAAATCAGGAACGTCCCGCTCGGAGCTACCGCTACGACCACAGCACCTTGAGCGATGAAGCCATCTTGGCAAGCACTCAATGGCCGGCTAGACAAAACCCATTATTTCAGAGCGGTAGAGCAAAGATATGCAGCTTTCCAGACTGTCCTCTTCCAAATAAACTTGTTTTGAAGGTCAATCTCAAAGAACACGAGAGGACGTTCCACGAAGTTCAAAACAGTCACCACCGTGACAAGAAACGACGGGATACGAAGCGCAGATATCAACCCTTCCCAACTGCATCTGGATCTGGAAGTGGCACGGCCTAATACCTCAAATATCATTTTTTCTTCGAATGGACACTTATATTGCTCTTATAACCGTATCTTCCTTTTCTCCCTGATTTCTCTCTGCCTTCTCTCTGCTTCTGACGTTATCCATGCTTGTTCTTTCTCCTCTATTGTAGCATCAAGTAACTCATTTCGTTTAGCTAGCTCTCTCCCGTAACTCATAGGCATATATGTTACGTAAAATAAAACCAAATAAAACGGTTAAAATTTAACTATTTACTCTCTTGTCCACTAGATACAAATACATATATTGTAGAAGTCTCGTAAATTCAGCTTCCTAATAAGTAGCATATAGTCTCCTCATGGTATCATCTAAGTCGAGAGCTCCTCTGATTCCCACAGTTCGTCCCAGCGCTCAAAGGCAATCTTCTCACAATCATGGTTGAATAATATATTCTGCGTGTTTCTGTAATCAGGAAATATTGAGTTTATCTCAGGGTAAATAAGGAAAGAGTTTACTTGTCAACGAATTTGTGAGGGTTTGCTCCACCGTCTTTGCTAGCTTCCCGGAAACGTTTATCCCGTTCTGCGACTTCTTCATCGGATAAGAACATTTCTCTTCCATTAGCATCAGCTTCTTTGACACAAAATTCAGCACGTTCCTTCAGTAACAGCTGATCATGATTTGAGAACGTAGTTTTGCAGGGATAAACATTTCTTACTTGGTGGATCCGAAGCGCTTTGTGGATATCGAAAATTACCTGCACAGCTACAATAGTCGTCGTTCAGGGAATTTAGACCATTTCCCTCTCTCTCTTGTTGTTCGTCTGAATCCTTCAATATTAGTAAAGAAACAGGATGGAAGAAAAACAACTAACCGGGCGAGAGATCATAACGGATGGCTGGATGCAGGTTGTTGAACATGGAGGGGTGGCATTGCAGGCCAAAATCTGATCTGATAGGCTCAGGATAATAATATTTATTTGACATTGGAGTCAGCGTGGTTGACCTCTGGGCAGCTGGTGAGCCCAGCTGGAGAACTGGTAGCGAATACAACTCCAGTGATGCGCAAGGGCTCTTCGAGCTGCCGAGAAGTGTAATTCAGCGTCGTTGCAATACTAATAGCATGAGAATACTTACCGTAAATTCCCTTTCCTGAGGCTGCATATTGAGTTGTAGAAGCTGAGAGGGAACTGGGGTAGTAATAAATTTGGAGTTTTATAGTCACAAGGGAGTACACAGTGGCGACCTTCAAAGACCGTAGATATTAATTTACAGAGAGTCCGTAAAACAACGAGGAATGCCTCTGAGAAAAATTACAATAAAACGAGAAATTCCCTTATTATCAATACTATATTCTAGCTAAGCTACACGATGTGGGCATGTCCCTTTGTTTTCCTTTGTTTCAGCAGGCATCCATGATTTACAATAAGAATCAAAGGTTCGAATTCTGTTCTTTTGCTAATATATTATTGGTAAAACTTTAGATATAATATGATATAGGAATCTGTATTATATCCAAGCTCACAAATTCACGATGTACTCTATATTAACTATAGATCTTTAAGTGGGGCACGACGCGGCGAGTGCCACTGGCAATTCAGGCCCAGAGTTCTCATAACAACCGATCTAGAGTTGACCGAGGTTGAGATCCTCTTATACTGGAGATGATGGAAGGAACATTGTTCTAAAGGGTACAAATATCTGGATCGTGACCGATCACTCAAGGGCGGTTGAACGGTTACGCCGGCATATTATACAATGATTCAAACAAAACTGAAATCCCGTCGTCTATAGGGCTCGTTAACAGAACCACTGTGTATATGTCGAAAACAAGGTCAGTCTACATGTGTACGGGGTACGGGTTAGAGGTTCAGTGCTTATGTAAGTAATCCGTTTATACTATCAGGAAAGCCGGGAACAATACAATGGTTAGCGCGGAAGACCGTCAACCAGGATTACAAAAACTGTGTATTATCACATCTCGCCCCGTGCAGGCCCGAACCTTATACCTTCTCCCTAGCAAGTAACCCGGCGGTGCTCTTATCAAGGTGGAGATTAATTAGTCACCATGAAATCGTCATAGCATATAGCGAGCAGACTTCCGAGTTGCTTGAGAAAGACAGGGATTGATATCAGTCACCGTACCAGTTGCCAAGGTTGGCCGAAAATTATGGCCGCAGGATTGCTTCTTTGGAACTTGAAAGGCTTCTGGAGATATAGCTCTCTCCGCTTATTCATACCATAATGTATAATATTTGGACAATGTAAAACAATGAAGGGACGCAATAATATTGTTTGCACTTAATATCGAAGTATTGCCATGCTGGGAGGTCGTAATTTGTGGAATGTTAGGCTAGTCTGCCATTGTCTGCAGCTTAGAGGATTTCCACCTAGAATCGAGGAGCATTCGATGCCACTCAGTCTATTTTACTTCAAATCCAACATCAGGACCGTCTGTTAGCAAATTCCCACGTTTCAGAACATCTCTGGATGTATAAACAGCATTCCTAAAGGCCTGTATAGTGTTATCTGGACTAGGGAAAATAAAACTTGGGCTTTCAGTAACTTGAACTGACGTGGACATCCGAGCCTTTACTACAGGTTTTATTTTGCGACTAGTACGTGACTTCTTTGTTTTATAATAGAGTTTGACTCCCTGTGGATCATACATCCAAAATCCAGTGCGCTGACAGACAGAATTCGACGTCAATAGCTAGAGACTGATTGAAGTCTGACAATAATATATCTTACCCTATTTCTTTTCTCCGTATTTACGAATTTAAATGTCTTCTTATGAAAACAGCTTATTTCGAATGGAAATCCATATGGTATTTTGCGTATCTTCATTTGAACGTCTCGCATTCAGGTTAATAGGCACGATGTAAGTATGGCATTCGTCTTTCTACTGCGTACTTTATCTCATTCAGTTTGAGGGCTCCTTTGGGAGAACCACGGAGAACGGCAAGAAGAATATCTTGCCACCTTGAAACTTTAGAGTGTGTGCATATATCGGCTTTGGATGTTGGATATCATTTCGAAATGGGAAAATTACAGAGTCATCTACAGAAGTCATCCTGCAGGGAATTCAGACCCTTCTCCTCTGTCTTGTTGTTCCTCTAAAATCTTAAATGAGTGAAGAAATCTAACGGCAGAAACAGTTAACTAACCTGGTGAAAGGTCATCAAAACCTGATTTAATAGGAACAAGGTAGTACTTTTTATTCGACAGTCTTAGAGACACCCTGGTTGGTGGTCGGACAACTGGCGGTCGCAGGACAGGTGGTGGTGGCCTGGCTGGTACTACTATGGAGGGATATTTGAACTGCCGGGAAATTGAAGTCAATTTCCTTCCATTGCTAACGGACTAAATTGCTTACAAGAAAGGGATAAATTGGCATGTAATATATATGTTGAATTACACGAGGTGAGATGAGTACTGCGTTCCCGAGTGAGAAATTGGAGAGAATTTATGCTGCTAAGAGCTATAACGGATCCGGAGTGGTTACCTTAGACCGTACTAGCAAGTCCTTGAAACAATTAACAACTAGCATTTTATTATGAGCTGGACAATCAGCCCATCTGAATACCTAAATTTCATGATCAGGCTCAAAGCTGTGTAGGCTGGTCCTGCCGCGGAGGACAATTGAACAGTCAAGGTTTCCAATCCTGAATAGAAGGAGAAATAGTATATAGAAAGACAAGGACTTGGATATAGGTATCACTAAAAGAATAATACCAACAGGGATTCTCAAGGTGTCCGTATGAACTAACCATAACCACATCAGTAAAAAAAGTAAAGATATTGTGGGTTATTGTAATGCCTTGCAGCGCAAGGTGAGGGTTTGCATTGCGTCAAGATCAGCAATTTCAATTGTCTTTCGTGCTGCCACTGTACTTAACTACATGCCTGAACTTATTTGTGTTCCGGAAGTGCTTAAAAGTTATGTGATGGAGAGAGTTCACAAGGAATCTCACAAGGACCCTTTTATTTTATTTTTTATTCTTTTGCGTGGAACAATAATTTTTGGTTCATTCTATACAGACCGTGTTATATTCTCACAAGAATTGAAACCAAGAGTGCGTTATAAACTCAAAGACTTTGGTCGAAGACGATGTACACTAGTTAAGTATGTCTATTCAGATTAAAACAACTCATATATGGTCATTGGGGGCATCGACTCATTACAGAATGTATAATGATGCAAAAAATCTATAAATCAAGTACATACTATCTGAGCGACAATGGGAAAAACAAAATGGAACGGGAAAAACCAAAAAGAAAAAAAAGGCCCAAAAAAAACGGCCGTTGCAACGCCCAAAAATGAAACAATAACCTGCCGGGCCGCCAAAAATTGGCGAACCTGCAAGAAGCCCGCCCGCCCGAAATGGCCCCCCCCCGGCCCCAACGCCCAAAAAAAAAAAACCGGAATCAATGCCAAACAAGGGGAAAAGAAAAAAAAAGGAACCAAGAAGAACCTTTAACAACAAAAAACCGAAAAACTCAAAAAAAAAATTAACGTGAAGGCCACCGCGTACTACTCATAATATCGATTTCAGACAACGAAGCGTCCCTTCGGCGAATTTCGGCATTTTACTAGTAGGCATGACATGAAAGACGTGTTATAGTACCCGGACATCTTGAGAATACCCGATACTATTATTCTTACATCAGTTCCCCTTCTACTCAGAGTTGGAATATTAAGTGATTATTCTCCGCGCCAGGATCACAGCTTTGCATACTTGAGCTCAGTGATTCGTATAATCTGGTTTGCGATTTCATGCTAGGTCAAAAGCTCAATGACATGCCTCATTATTTTTTATGGACTCTGAAGTATCTACGGTCTATCGCCGTACACCCACTCTTGTACAAGACTATAAAACTCTCTCCAGTCTCTCATGATTAATACAGCAGTATCGTTCTCATCTTCTGCAAATCGCTATGCAGCCTAAGGAAAATGAATCCACAGTAAGCATTCAACTCAGGCTACTAATATTAGTATTCCAACGACGCTGAATTCCTTTCTCGGCCGCGGCCGCTCGAAGATCCTTCACCCGTCACATTGCGATGTCTTTGCCACCAGTTCTTCAGCTGAGGCCACCAGTTGGCCCACAATCAGTCCGGCTGTCTACAATGTCGAACAAAAACTGTTATCCTGCTATTAAATCAGATTTTGGTGATCTCTCGCCTGGTTAGTTGATTTTCTGCAGTCCGATTTTCTCGCTGATATTGACACTTTAACAGAACAACGAGGGAAAGAGGAGAGGGGATTAAATTCCTGCGGAAGAATTATTGCAGCTGTCCAGGGAATTTCCGCTATTTATCCGGATATCCTGCCGGTTGGAATTCCATGGCTGCATGTATACACTCTAAATCTAAAATTTCGAAGGGAAACGCAATCCTCCTGCCCCCCCCCCCCGGTCCCCCAAAAGGAACCCCAAGAACGCCCAACCAAAAGAACCAAATGCCGAACCAAAAACCTAACCAAAACCGGAAAAAAAAAAAGCAAAGGGGGAGGCGTGGCATCTTGTCTGGAATACCGTTCAGTCTACTCTATCTAGGCACCCATCGATTAAGTGTGAATTGCACAAAATCGAGTCAACGCAATTTTATGGGGTAAGACGTCCCATCTATTGAGTCTCTCTATCTTCAACTAATGCATCGATTCAGGAAACTGTCAAAGTTTGGAAGTATGATCCAAATGAATGTGGGTCCTCAAGGCGTCGAAGAAGAACTAGATAGTAGAACTCAATATTACACCCTTCCAACAAGACGATGTTCCAATATTTAACTTTGTGAGTAGTATGCCTTATATTAAGTTTGCTT
>KN837158.1:518201-539785 GCA_000827215.1 Sphaerobolus stellatus SS14
GTTCCTCCTCCCTGCTTGAGGAAGTTCAGGATACTACCGGCGTTGATATCAGTCACCGAAGACGGTGCTGGATATTGTGGCCACGGGATTGCTTGGAACGTCAAGGCCTTGGAAAGACCTCTGGAGATAGCTGTCCATCGAGCTTCGTATGATTTAAAAGCTCCTTGGAGAACTTTGGGATCGAACGAATGAGCTGAGCGTGTTTCGGGGGTCGGCGTGGAGTCCGAACTACTGCTGAGGAAGTCCGAAGTGTCGTCTGAATCATCATCTTCTGATTCTGATTCGCTCTCCTCTATCTGAGGAACAGAGTAGAAATTGGTTGATGGCCGTTCGTAAAAGCTCCTGACGTTTGAAGCTGAACGAAATTGACTATTGATGCCGTAGGCAAAGCGACCGCGATTCGTCTCCTCCGTCGTGATAGACGATTCCGACATATCAGATTCGTCCTCGGATTCGGAAATCCATGCTGAGACGTTTGGATGTCGAGAAGGAGCAAATCTGGTGGGTTTGCGAGGAGGAGATCTAGAGGTGGTGGGGCGATGGGAATTATTCCTTGTAGAGAAACGTTGATTCCTTGTGCCGTTTCTTTGAAATCCACCGCCATTAATAGGAGAGGTGTCTCGATAGCCCGAGAACGCTGGATATGCTTGATTTGTGAAATTGGATCGTGAGCGATTTGTCCACCCATTGGACTCATCAAGCCCCGAATCTATTGCATCTAAACCCGACTCCAGCCCATCCAAGCTCCATGCATCGCTATCTGTCGAAGTTGAGCTTGGGATACTCCTACTACGACCATCGCTGCTCCCGCTAGAGCTAGCTCGCGTAAATGTATTGAATGGCTCCCCGGAATTCGAGCTGCCGACTTTGGAGCTTGATGATTGGCCATTAAAGGTCGAAAAGTTGTTGGGACTTTTGGAGCCACGGAAGACCATGACCAACAAGACAGAACAAAAGAACAAGGGTGATAGCTAAAAGCCAAGATAAAGCTTCAAAAGTGAGACAGATCGTCGTTTCATTGTCAGCTGGTGTTTCCCTGCTTAATTATAAGAGTGCCAGGTCCTAACCACGTTGGTAAAGGACCCTTTGCCCACGAGGTTACGGTGCTTACCCTGCAAGTCCACGTGTAAGCGAGACCAGGAAGCTGCGCGTTTTCGACCGTGGGATTCTTATTGAGCTCTGGTCACTATTGTCTTCAGCTTCCGAGGCCTGTATTCCTGTCGGTAAATGGCTGGAAAGGTGCGGGAGCCCACAGTTTGAAGTCATGGGACAGCGCCGAAGTAATAATAAAATAACTTGAACTTATGATTTTCCCCTCGGTTCTTGTTCAATAATATGCAGGTTATATTGTACAGAAATAAAGTGAATTACTTTTACATTGCGTCGAAAGATCGTCCATGCAAGTTGAAATACAGATAGTGGCACAACATCCAATATTGCGAAAAAAAAAGAAAAAAACTAAGAAAACAAAAAAAGGCCTGAAAAAAAAAAAAAAAATAAGATGCCAGCCTATATTCAATCAGATCCTTCTTCAAAAGGAAGATATGCGCTCCGGTCATGATGTGAGTGGCGACGAACCAACATAGCCGCTCGACCAGGGGACGTTTCGTCGTCTTTGTCCTCGCTGCCTTCTTGTTCAGCATTCCAGCCTAAGCGGGCATTCCTCCACCATACGTTCGAATCACCGTCTGTCATTCTCTCAGACGCGGTGTCGCTAGCCAGCTCAGATGGAGGAGGAGGTATGAAAACTGGAACACTCGTCCTACGTGCAGGCGTACGCACAAAGACAGGACGAGCAGGAAAGACTTCCTGTGAACGAAATGCACGTCCAACGGAATTCGAACGTCGAATATCTGGTCTAAATCGCTCGGATTGGTATGTGGGCCTTTCTCGGAAAGTTGGCCGAATGAATCCGTGTCTTGAAATATGATTATTGGTATTTTGATCCTCTAGCTGATCAGAAGAACTTGACGAAGATGAAAGGCGAGGATTATAATTCCCTGAGTCCGTTGTAATTTCATTATGAAGTTCCTCTTGCGAATCTCGCGCAGAGTCGTGATCCGTCCAATAACGCGTCGATGTCACATTCACGTGATCGTGACGGACGCGCCAGCTCCGACTGTGGCCTCGACTTTCATGGTCTTCGTCTGGTGAAGTCTCCCTCGACCTTCCTCGACGTGTTGGAGTCCGATGCACGCGCAGACGTTCAAAGCCATCACTCGCAGAGTTGTGCAACGATCGAATTCGAGGAATTTCAACGACATGAAGCGCGGAATCACCGTGGCGAACTGGAGAAGGCTCTAGCGGCGACCGTCCTGGAGAATGCATTCTAAAGCGGGGATCTGTCCCACGAGGAGGACGGGGAGGAGGTGTCACAGCAGAGCTTGAAGTAGGTGTTGAAGTCTCTTCCGGCATTCTGTAGTGCCTTCCAAGTCGAGAGGTGTCAATAGTGGTTTCCGCATGCCCAAAACGCGATTCTGGACTTTCCACGGGAGTTCTCAACGCATACATGCGCGAAATTCGTTCAGAAGAATGCGCCGAAAGGGAACGGTCCGGTTGCATGCGCTGTAACGACACTTCTCCGCTGACTACTGGGGGAGTATGGACATCCAGCCCAAGATTCGGCTCGAATGAAGACTGCGGCGGACTTCTGGGTACAGATGGAAGGTCCGAGGCTTCAAGAATGACCACCGCCTCCGGTGAGGATAGATGTTGCACTGTTGCAGGTATGGTTTCTAGAACAAAATCGTCCTGAACTGACTCCGGATTCGACACCGACTCTGGCAGTGTTTGTTGCGGAGCTTCTGCTGGATGGGACATGGCCACTGACGTTCTCCGAGTCGACATATCACTACGTGGATAAGATGTATCGCCTTCAGGGACATGCATAAAGGGAAAGTCTTCGCGGTGCGCCTGCTCTGTGGATCCCAGAATTGCACCCTCGGTTTCGTCGTCCGCGGAGAAAGAAGACTGACCAAGCCAGGATCGCGACAACCTAGCCAGGCTGGGAAGAACCAGAGGTCTCATAGGAGCAGATACTGGGATATCAGGTCGCGCATCTTCTGGCAAGTGTTGCACTGGATCATACACCAAATTATCAGAAACGTGTGACGATGGGGTCTCTCCAGCGCCGTCGTAGAAATAAGAGATAGATGGCTGCTGGTCCCAACCCGCTGCACCGCGGCCAAAACCGAAAGGTTCAGTCCAATATCGCGTCGGCATATGGTAGTTGTCGCTACTGTCCGGTTCATGATCTAACTCCGTGTCTACCACTGTCGCACGCTCATCTTCGTCATCTTCGTCTGATAGGGGAGCTAGACCTTGGGCTTGGGCATTCGCATACCAATCAAAGAAATCAGACGATGATGCAGATTGTGCGTAGTGGGTTGGTGCGTGGCTCGAATATGAAGAATCTCGGTGGATGCTCGAACCGTCGATTCTAGCACGATGGGCAAGACGGATAGCGGCGGGACTGGACCGATTGCTGCTCCGAAGACGACGAGGGGAGCGACTGGGGCTAGATATGCCTTCTGCGTGGTTCGTACCCGATGCTATAGCAACCTCTGGGAGCTCGCATGGTTTCGAAGAAGTCACTGAAGATGGGAAGAACATGGTTTGGGATCTAGAATCTCCGTACGACTTGCTGGCCATGGGTCGAAAGCGGAAACCGAGGACATTGCCGCTACACACAGTGATGAGAAACTGCAATCCTCTGCGTAATTCATAAGACTTACCATACTCGACAACCTAAGCCTTCCCATCGTAGCCCATCCCAACCGCTTTGAACCAATCCCTCCACCAACTCTCTCTGCCCCTCGTCCAAATACTCGCTCTCCAACGGCGCAACGGCCTCTTTATCCAAAGGAGGCGAGGCCTCGTACAACCGATGAAACCGACTTGGAGCTGCCCGCCTAGTTACAACAGCACCGCACCCTGAAGAAGTAAACTCCACAAATGTTGAATTCGGTGGATACTTGTTTTCTAAGGGATATCGTGGTAATGGATTTGACTGTTTTGACGTTGAGGCTTCGACAAATCCCCAGCCTTGGCCAATAGGTGCACCACAAGTTAATGTAACATACGGTGGTCGTGGGTGATGATGGCCGTGTCCATGAATGGCGCCTCGCCGTCGAAGGCGGGACGCCTCACCAGAGCGCAGCATCTCAGCAATGTGTACGTCTTCATCTGCGCTGTCGCTGAACATTTGGTTTCGTATAGACATGAATGGTGGTCGTCGTTAACAAACAAGGAGTTAGGGCGGCTTGGCTCCTTGCACCGGATGAGGAGCGGTGGGCGGTGTCTGGCGTGCTTACGTCATTCACCCGTTGACCCGCTTTAATCCTTGTGCCCCAAGTTTGCCTCCCACAAAACGCGCTGGAAGTTTTGCCCAGGGTTCCATGCTTTTTCGCTGGCCCCAATACCGCATACTAGTGGAGAAGAACGTGCTGCAGATAGGGAAGGTTTGACGCGTGCGAGTGGTGTTCACGTGTATCACACGGCGAGAGCTGCGAAATGAACCGATGAAGAACTTCAAATATATCGATCTGCCGCAAATCCTTATCCATATTCAGCCACTCGGAATAGTTCGAGGGGTGGATTGTTGTGAAATACAAACCGGTTTCGGTGGAGTTATGTCAAGATCTGTGCTGCAGGAACTCCGTTCTTCTTATACCTCCAGATTCGATCCTAGGAAGGCAGGACCAACGTGAATGCCTGTCCCTCAGCAATGCTGTCCGTGGGCCATTCCCTGCCAGTCGGCTCACTCTGACTTCACCCGCATGTTCCAGGGAGGACATTGACTTAGACCCATGACTAAGACCATTGAATGGCAATGGCATACTGAAGTAGAGGTCGCGTGCATTAGCCTCCGATTCGAACATAAAGAATCATTTACCTACTCAGGTAAATATGATATGAAGCCTCGAACCGAGAAAATTGGTCGGCGAAACCTGGAGTGATGACATGGTATCAGTCCATTCTGCATTATCCATCCATCAGACCATCCTCCATTGATATGGCTTGTTCAACAGTCAGAAACAGATGGCGAGAAGTTACAACGAAACAGAGAGATCAGCAGAAAATGAAATTCACCCATATGAGCTCTGAGCGCGGACACATTTCAGGCGGAGTCTAAATCACTGTTCTGATGTCTGCCTCGAATGCTGCCCAGACGTATGAGTCCCAAAATGATCAGCAACTTGAGGATCTCCATTCTAAGATACGTAACTTGCGCGGTGTAAGCCTCTATTCCTCATCGATACTTAACTGGACTTCCATTCTAATACACTTATCGCCCTAGGTAACTACAGACATTTATGATGACGTAGAGCGACAAAACACTATGCTAGACGACACGGTGAGTGATACATTCCAATACTATTGTTATTCTCAATATTCATGATGCGCTGGACAGGGAAACGTCTTCAATAGCTTCGGAACCTCGTTGGCCCAGTCCTCTCGCCGTGCACTGGACGCGTTCGGCCCTGGTGGCTCACTACGACGATTTCGGCTCCTTGCGATGGTTTCTGCAGGGCTTGTGGGGTTATGGATCCTGTGGCACCTCTTTTCATGGATAAGGGCCTGGTTCTGACGTTATCGAAAGGAGTTGGGTTAGGGTAATTTTGCTAATTTTGTATTTGTATACCATATGGTGAGTCTCATAGGTTCGTCTGCTTCATTGTCTTGTCGCTAACGGTTGTGCTTTAGATATCATGCATTATTTATATACCATTTTTATATCACTACTTTCCGTTCTGCTAAATTTTGCTATCCCGAATGATCGTCCGTGCCAGGGAGGCTATAAAGCAAGGTCCTACAACGTATTAATGGGGTAGTGGTAACCTTGGTCGTTGCCATCGACCAGCCGCGAGTTCAACTTTTGCTTAATGCAATGTTTTTGTGGTATGTAGTTCCCATGTGGCCCCGCAGGTTTATACAATGAATGATTGCGTAAGTAATATTATTTATCCTTTTATTACTTACTCCGTAGGTATTTGGCCTTATTTAACACTTTCTTATTTCACCCACTTAATTAGATTTATCGAAGCATTTAGGGAGTTATTGTGAAGGTAGTCACTGATGCTCATGGCATCCGAGTCACGTCTCTATACCTTAGTTATTGAGTGTGTTCCACCACGAGAAGAGGGATATAGAGCCGTAATTGAGGTCCCATTATAAATCTATGAGGACAGCATAGGCTGGACAAGCTCGGTGGCAGCCGCAGTTTGAATCGTTGCGATTTCAATGATGAGATCATTAGTATAAATACAGAAAGATTATACTCATACAAGAATGATGTAAAGAGTAATGAACACTACAAGTCCACGAAAAGAATAAACACTTGCAGTTCACAAAATACAAACAAAACAAAAATAAAAAATACCCAGAACGCCCGTCACAAAGTCTACATACCACTATTAAGCCAAAGAGTCAAAGAGAAAACTGAAATCTTTGATAGCCGAGTTAACCTTATCATGGACAAGTGAGCAATCGAATAGACAAACGACATATTATTCACCTTTCGCGGTGTCACCAGCTCGGTTCTCTTCAAGTTGATTGACTTCAAGGTCTTCATCGAGCAAGCTCAAAACACCCATCCTCTTTTCTAGTTCAACAATAAACTCACGGCCCCTCTTCTCCAGTTCTTTCGCCTTTACAACGAACCCTTCTAGAAGCTCTTTCACGTCTTTCTCCCTCTCCTTCCATCCCGTCGTCCCGACAAAGGTCACTCCAAGCTTTTGAGACCCATCGACAAGTACATTCTCACTCGCGACAAGTGCATTATGCGTCTTCAAGCCATACACTGATGCCTCGATAGCCAAACCAACAGACCTAACATCCATTCGCGACGCAAGAAGGTATTCGTGGAGTACGTTCTTCTCATCATCGGGCACACGCGACGCGTCAGCCATCATAGCCTCGAAATCTGCTGCAAAGCTGCCAAACTGCTGCTCCATGACCTCGACTTTAGCCAGCTATGCGACGAAGACCATCATGAATCGAAGACATTAGTAAGAAAGGCATTGGCTGGCTTACATGTTCTATTATCCGCTTTTGATGCGTTTCTCGGAGATTATGATACTTCTGAAGATCAACCCGTGGCATGTTGCAACTGTTCGAGGAATAACAGGAAATTGGAATAATGAGCGTAAATGGTACTCGTTCAACCAACCTATGAACTAGACACGAAACTTCTGTCGAGGCAAGAGATAAGAAGAGTATGATGGTTCAGGAAGAGAGACTTACAGCGGCTTCTTCGATCTTTCATTAAACGCTCGAAAAGGAAGTTTGACCACCGACGCTATACGGACTTTCTCCAACGGATATAGAGCTACTTGGTCTACGAGGAATTTTTATCCAATGATAGAAGCCATCATAAATTTCTGGGGAAATTTAGTTGCCATGAGATTCGTCAGATGTACACGGTCGCAAGTCTATGGACAACTCGGAGTACTCAATTCGGACTTTCTCGCTATTTACTCAGATCCGCATTCCCCTTGTTTCGTTCCTATACGATTCTCAATGTCGATAATAATTCTATTATCTATCCCTCATGTAAATTCGCTATTTAAACACCACTCCCAGGTTGTTGATCAACTTTCGTAACTTAAGTACCTCGGTTCAAAAATAATATCCCCGTTTTAAGTTTGGTCACTAACATATCCTCCTATCCGAGCATGTCCTGATTATTTTCCCCATTACTATCAATATAAGTCGACCCTTACTTGAAGGGTGGCACCGACAGGGTTTGAACTAATGGAGTAAAAAATCTGGTAATTTATGGTAAAACTGCACCCTGTTCAAAGTTAGATTTGTATTGGAAAGGAAGCGAACTTCAGTGGCACTTTAGTCTTGTAAGCTTAGTACGGGACTCGACGTGACCATTCATCAGGAAACTTGGTAAAAACCGGCGCCTAATGGCCCGGTAACAAATTTTGGTCATTCCTTTAGAACCACACAGGGATATCTTAACTTTTTTTTGAGAACATGGTTTATATGACCTATAATCTTCTCATGACAAACACCTGGGGCCGCCTATACAGAATGCATTGAGATATTGCCCGTGCAAATTTGCTAGGGAAATGTACATAAACTATAATCAGCTATAGACGACTATGCTAGCGATCCTAGTTTATGTGCGTTTCCCTAGCAAAATTTGCACGGGCAATATCTCAACGCAGACTGTATAGGTGGCCCAAGTTATTTGTCATGAGAGGGTAACAGTTCATATGAACCAGGTTCTCAAAAAATAAATAGAATAGCCCTGTGTCGTTCCATAGGAATAACCTAAATTCGTTACCGAGCCATTAGGCGCCGGTTTTACCAAGTTTCCTGATGAACTTGAGCATCCTACGACGAGTTAGTAGTTCCAGAGACAACGCCATCCTACGGATTCCAAAAACATATACCATAATAACGACATATAATCATTCTTATTCAGTAATTAGAGAACGAAATGATGGGGAGTGGTACAGCGGATGGACTCATCTCTGGATCCGGACGGCGAAGACTCAACTTGAGTCGGCGCTCGGAGCCCGATCCCGGACGTCGGTTCACTTCCTCCCCCCTCTAACTACGTTTTCCCTGCCAAGGTCAGCTGAGACATCGATTACTTGCCATATATATCCAGCTGGGAATTAGGTTTCACATCACATTGGAATGTTTGATGAGAAGTATCCCTGTTAGTGGCTTTTTCCGCTTATTCATACTATTGACCACATTGTTCTTCAGTAGCCCCTTGACAGGTTTTATCATATCGAATCCAAATATCCAACTTTGCTTCCGCTGTACAAATCGATTTCTCGCCGATTATCTCCTTGTCACCTGGAATCTTAGGGGGGATATTCCATGATTCACACGGCAGGGCGAATATTTCCCTTTAAAGTTTGAGGGTCACCCTGACCATGTCGTAAAGCTGCAACAGCCTCATGTAAATGTGATCTATATTTTCCATATCCTATTCTGCAGGTTCCGTGCTAATCCTGTTATACTTTAGGCAGGGCGCGCATCATTCTTTTTTTTTGACTTTGACTTTGAACAGTTCCCAATTATCCGTTTCCCAGTGCACAAAGGGGCTAGAAAATTATTTCGAGCTCGAAACGCCAAATTCTCCACTTTATCCCTCAAATAAAATTACAGCTCACCGCAGAATCATATCTTCCTCACGTTCTGTTTCTCGGGCTGTGCCAACCCAGGTCTGTCCTTTTCTCCGATATCATGCAGAAAGTGATATCTGTCACTTTTCTGACTACTAGCGCTAAACCTATTTCCTGGAATGAAACTCATGGAAGACAAGATCTTCCGGATGAGTCTAGTGCTGCATAGCCCCTAACCGTACAGGATCTCTTAAATAGCAAGGCCCATTAGCGATTTCCAATCATATTCGCACCATGTTTCGGCTACCACTATGCTACTCCTTGGATCTCAGTCGCCATAGATAAGCATCGCCCAAGAAACCAGTTGTCCCTTGTCGCAACATAATAACATGGTCGACCCAGAAGTCTGTTACTGATTACCGATAATTCATCCATCTGCATCCGAACTGCACTTTATGGGTGGCACCGTCCGCAGAAAATCGGAAGTTTAGATTTGAGGAGCTTTAGGTATCACTGAGGTGAGTCTCTCATCGAATATCATTCAACTTCCTTGGAAATAATTGGTAATACATTTTAGGAGGATTATTTGAATATATAGATATCCATGAGGGCAGATACAAATTCTGGACGTTCAGAAAAGAGCCTTTGATCCCAACCATCCTGCAGTCTTTCTGATTGGTTGCCAAATGAAGTGCAATCTACCTTCGGCGATGTACCTGTTGAACACACCACATGAGCGTATCAGGTAGCCCCTGCTAGTCCCTGTGAACTACTTCTCAGTTAACCGAGCGTGTCTACTAACCTGATCTGCGTCTCCGTAGTTCCTCCGAGCGATTTTCAAGTCCAAAAACGGGAATCTGACATATAGTTTTTTAAGCAAAAAGAGGCTCCCTTGTGATTTAGGGGCCAGTTGAGTGGTGCGTACAGCATTACAGAGATGCTTCTCCCAAACTAGTCCAGGTTTGCAGTTATTTTCTTTTTAACAGAGCGTTATTGTTTCGTCAACTCTACCCTCCCAAAAAGCATAAATACCTTGATCATATTCTCTCAATGATCAGCTACCACCTCTCAACTTGAGTCCGGCTTATAAGATGAATCCCAACGATCATCCTAATTCTATAAGGCCCCGAAGGCGTCACGGTGATCGCGAAGACGATGAAGACTCGCCACCCCCACGAACGCAGCTCATCTGGGGACTCTTCAAGTTCCACTGACTCGGCCTGTCATAAGCTTCGCCATTGCTGACGTTGACAGAGGTACTAGTAGCCCTATTCGTCAAACTACCACCCACCATACTTCGCCTCCCCGTGTCTACTCAACCTATTCCAATTCCTCGTAGTCAACATCGAGGGGAAAGCTCTACGAGACATAATAATGACAATCCGTTGTCGTTCTCACCAACTCGTTATGGAGCATCACATCGTTCTCGAGCTAGCGCCGGTACGCAGTCAACTCACCCGGTTGCCTCTCAAATGCCATATGGAACCAGGGGAGGCAGAGTCGCGGCATCATTTGATCCTGGATCGAATCGGTATAATGCTGAGAACGAGACTATTACCTAGGTCCCTGATGACGAAGTAAACGAGTTGAATCATAGCTCGGGAGCAGCGGGTCCCATGTCCTTCCAAGGGCAAGGAATCGTTCATCCGCCTTATTTTGTGAGTCCAATAACAGTGCTTGAGCTTTTTTTCAAATAATCTAATTTGGCTCTAGAGACAAAGAGAGGCTTTGACCCGCCAGAATCACGAGGAGCCATGGCGTAGTCCTCCAACTCTCGCAGAAACTGGCGCGGACAAGTGTCCTTATGGATGTGGAATTTTTGTCCATAATTCAAATATGGACACACACATGGAAGAGCGGCATCTTAACATTCGTAACCAGAATAGAGCAGCTTTCCAATTGCAAACTGCTCGCAATCAGTGGGATTTTGCGTCTAAGCACTGCGATAACGATGGCTATGGAGTAGGGGGCCTCTCGCTGCTCCCTTACAGACTGGTCAGTGAACATGTTTAGGAGCCAGATTTTTTTTCTATACCAATCCATGTACTACTTAGCTCTTTCTATAGTTCCTCTTCAAGTTGTATTCTACCTGCTTGAAAACCTATGATACATATTATGCTTGTTATAACATCCACGTAAAGCCAGTTAATTGCAGCTATGAAAGGCTATATATAAACGCGAGAATCAAAAGAAAGTAAAAGAAGGAATAAACCAAATAAAATAAACTCGTTTCTCCATATATGGATAACCCTGTCCCTGGGAGGATATAAGTAGGGAAGGTGCGGGTGCTTGAAATTAGATGTTTTCCACCGTAACCATCATGGTAAGTGGCTGCTTAATTTCATGTATTCTGAACTCAATCTCTATAACAATTTTCAGGAAAAGCACAGAACACTTACTTTTACACCATATCAGAGCTCTGGTGTACGCCGAAGGTTCTCTTTACCACCATGCGACACAGTCGTCAAAAAGGAACATCCACGCTTTTACCTTGACTTTGCGCGTGACCTAAAGCTTTTCGTAGATCCGAGAGATCTAGACATGACCCAGTATAAAAAGCATTCTTGTAATCGCTGAACTTCCGGCACACGCAGTTTTACTCCTCAACGACACGTATATCCTCAAACTCTATTTCTTGGCATCCGATGTTGGACCTTATAGTCCAGAAGATGGATTTGGCTGGTACAGTAGTGCCAGTGCCACGTGTTTTTAAATACGGGTATTCAGGTAACTGCAGCTATATTCTAATGGAGTATATACGCGGGTATCGTCTATCCTCCGTTGCAGTAGCATATGGTATCCCCTGGATATCGGTCATGGCTCCCGTCGAAAAACAAATTTCCGTCTTGGTGGAGCGTTTAGCAAACGTTGACATATCACACAATGATTTGGTACCTAGAAATATCATAGTCAATGAAGCATGGGAAATCGTTGGACTAGTCGACTGGGACCATTGTACGGATTTTGATCCGGCATCTGAATACCTCCGTCGCCTCAAGGGTCATCTATGGGATGGTTTTACCTCACATGTGTACCCCCATGTTGTAAACAACCCTTGGTATTGGAACACTATCTTTCTAAAACAAGCAACTCCTACCATCGTTGCCGATCGTTTATTTGATAAGATTACTGGTCATCATTGCCCTATCGTCGGTTATCCTCGCCGCCCTATACATCGGAAACTAATTGACTCTGTGGGAAAACCTCAACTGGTGGCGAAAAGGAGACCTCGCAAGAGAGTTGCCTTATTGACCTCACATGCAGGTGCGTTGAAATTGTCAGTTAAGCTCTCCTGAGGTCAAATTACTAATTATAGTACTAAGTAGATGTTGCCATCGATTATTTTCTGGACTGTTGCTCCACTGATCATCTACCCGACGTTGAGATGTGCTGTCTTGTCTCACCTTTGCTCGCACGATCGTCACCTTTCGACAAGTCCTGGGCTGACGGTCTGCAGTTTCCCATTATTAATATGCCTTTTTTCCAAACTAAAAGGGATAATCGTGGATTTTTCTGGGCCAGTTACGAGGAGCAGTTGACGCAGACCATTTTACGAGAAGTACCTGACATGGTTATTATGCTTCGGTGGCCTGTGGACCTTCCTGAGCTTTTCCTTGAGTCAATGCGACGACCTCGTATTATCAACTTCAATGAAATTGCAAACTATTTCCCTGTCCCTATATTCTGGCTCAAATCCCATCTACCGGACCAGATTGTTCCTTCTGACGATTGGGACGCGATCGTCGAATGGACATATTTTTCTCTGAAGAGTGGCGCTATTAAGGAGATTGGATTCTCCGCCTTTGAGTGGGACACTATCGAAGGGTTTATACTTCAATATGAATATAGATATACGATAGACGAAACTATGACCTTAGATGACTTTCGAGGAAGGATACTTGACGTAGAAGCCCGGGTACTTGTAGCACTCGCAGCGCGAATTTTGGACCCAACACGGCCTCTTTCGGTAGGTCTTCTATCAGTTCATTGAGCATGATTATTGATCCTTCCTCAGTGTTAGGTGAGGCTGGTTTATTGTATTGTTAGTATTATGGCTACACCGGTATAGCCAATGGTACTCGATAATGCAGTATCCAGTCTCAGGTGTAGTTAACTTTTATAATAGCTTCTAGTACACTGTAGTCAGGTTAGCCAAGGACATCTGCGACAATAATGTTGAGAACTTTTCTAATATAAAAGGCTTCAGAGACCACAAAATAAAATAAATTGCAACGTTGTCCAGAGTGCGCCTATGTCAAGAAAATATTATATACGAGTTCATAGCTATTATTAAAGCACTTACTATAATATGTTCAATCACTGTAACCTCAGAAGACTGTAAGTGCTTAAGGATTTAAATCGGTGAACTACGTCATTCGCTCAATGAAATTCAGCTCATTCGACAACGTTTTTTTCATCCAATGATTTCTCGAACAGTCTCGAACGACATCTGATTGTTCAATTTGCGAGTTCGGCATCGGAGTTAGGGCCGCTCATCTTGCTTAATTGGGCGATAGTACCTGAGATTCCGATTGGCCCTGCTTCCGCTCCGGGGTCGTCCTCTTCCGGATGCGGACTTACATTCCTCTTAGGGGATAATTCGTAACTAAGTACTTGAGCATTCCTCTCAGGAATTTCGACTTGATTATGACGTAAGTATGTTCTTTGCAACGTGTGGTCGCCGTGATAGATCATGGCAGTGATTGATACAACAGTGCCAATAGCTACTCATTTCATTTTCTCTTCGATATTTCTGTTCAAATACATCAACGTCTATATTATTAAATGGTTTATAGCTAGATTAGTGACTTCGTTCTAATCTGAAGTATTAACTTAGTATTACTCGCGACAACCTCTCTTAGAGGTCACGAGTTCGATCAGTCCACACTATCATAGACTGCTATCCAATCCATGCCCCATCAGGAAACCTCACCATGGCGCCTATTTTTCCATAGCAGCCGTCCATCGTAGACGATGATCCCGACCTTCAGCAGGGAGATAATGTCAATATTACGTTATAATATCAATGTATCGGATTAAAATATATTTATTGACACCTCACATATTTTTATAATAGGAAGGAATGCTCGAACGAGGCGTCTGAAGGTAGTGCTAGGGAAGGTACCATAGCTGTCAATAAAGTATGGGAGCTAGCGGTGCTATAGTTGCTATAATTGCTATAATAGCAACTATAGCATTTGTCAACTTTACTGATGCCGACTCCGATGTCATAATTACCTATTGGGGCGAAAACCCTTAACGTCGCCTTTGTCTTGTTTACTAATAATGAATCTTACCCCGGTATCGCACTACACCGATGATTCGGTTAGTATTCTGAGGTATATAAAGGAGATGCGATGGGCAATGTTTGTCAACAACCAGCGTTCTTCCCGTATTTGTCGAAATCGGCACTTTCATTATCCTCTAGCTTATTCTTCCCGTGATTACTTTAAATAAGTATGGCACTACCGATACGCTTTGCTCTCCGCAACCTCCGTCAAAATTGTCCCGTTGAAGCCTGGCCCTTGTAAGCTTTTTTCTATGTCTTTCGAATGAGTCACCAATTTCAGTTATAGGCTCTTCGCCGTCGGTCTTATGTCGAGTTTTGGGTTGTCTATTGCCTACTCAAAAGCTTCAAGGGCTCCTGAGGGTGGGTTTGAATTACCTGGTGTTATTTGCCGAAAGCCGATATCTCGCCAGTCTTCTGGACCAGACAAGAAGCTATACCCTGGAACGTCACACTAGCAAAGATGGAGAAAGAGAAGAAAACATTTATCGATTGAATTCCCCCGCGGTCTGTCGGGCTGTCGTCAGATTTAATGTATTATTACGGTGAGCAGTATTCTGTCTATAAATATTATCGATATTCATTGGATACATTATAGAGTTCTTCGGTATTACTGCATTGGAGAAAGCACTTCGAGTCAAGCGACACTAGAGATGACTATGCTCTTGAAATAAGATGAAAGAACATTTAATTATAAGATATATATTGGGGATGACATGATACCCGCATTTGTATGAATAGACTACTGTACATATTAGAATATTACAGATCAATCAAGCGGCAAAATATTAAATTATTATAGTTTAATCATCCAACCTTACAGCAATACTGCTAGGTATCAAAACCCCTCGTAGCCTTTAATCCGTTGATTCCGGTTCGGGAGATTTGTCGCGTTTGCTCGACATTAATTCTTCTTTGTTGCTATACTTAGCTGTGAGGCGTATAAACAAGAGAAAAGTTATGAGTGGAACGCACCAATAAAACACTTAATGCTGTTGAATTGCCAGTAAGCCCACCAGCTTGTCCACAATTTCCTCGTAACGTCTAAGCATTGAAAAAGGAACGTACTCTCTTCCTGATCTTATTTTTACTTAGAGAGAATCTAATTAGGAAGCGTATGTGTGTTGGTCGTGATGTTGGATGTATCTTCAACGGCGGTCATGGACGCGTGTTTGTTTTTCTGTCACATGCTTGATGTCACGTCACACTTCCTTTTTAGGTTGGCGTTGCGATGTCAGATTCAAAGTTCCTGTCGGTGATCCACAACGACTCTTCTAGATAACGGAGATTGAAACGTACTTTCTATGGTAGGCCGGGGCCAAGCCAGCTCAACCGTTTGTGCACATTTTTATAGCTACTTCTAAGAATCAAGATTCAAGATCCATCAACGATACTTATATTCAGAGGTTACCCATCCCATCAAGGGCTCTTTATTCTTAAACTATGATTGGTATCAATAACATCCGCACGATCCAGACGTAATTGCTTAGGGAACTTGAAGTAAGTACGTACGTATGCTCTTACTAAGTAATTGCAAAAAGACTATAACAATGATCTTGCTATAATCACAGAGAAAATATGCCCCTGTCAGAGCTGCCGGGTGTTTAGAATGCTGGACGAGGACGAGGAGAAACGCTGGGTGTCCCAGTTCAGAGAACCGACCAATGGGAAGGAGCGGTCCGGATGATCCCGCTCCGAGGCCGCAGAATTCCATTGACGGACTTTGCTTTTATGGTAACGGTCAAGTTGTCCTTCGAGTTGTGCGGCTTGAAGCTTGAAGGCCGATGAAGGACTGGCTGCTACCAATCGTTCCTGATATCGATAGGAAATCAAGATTATCGATCTTACTATTGCAAGATGTGCGTACGGTCAACCACTGATTCCTAGAAAGTTGCTGATTATTCAATACTCTGCAATGCAGCAACGAATTTCGAAAGCGTAACGCAGCATATACCTTTGTATTGAACTCCAGTGAATATTCAATAGGTGTTCTTATAGCCAGATGCGATCTCAAAGCAGAGCCTCGCGCGACCGGACACCTCAATTCGTACATTCCTGACATGTCTAACCGTTCCAACCCCGATGTCGTAACTTCTCAGGTTGGAGCAGTCACGGCGGTCTATTGTGTATTCTAGTATTGAATCATATGGGTTCAATCGTATCTTCCGTCACAGGACATCACTGCCTCAGTGGTCCGATGCTGCGATGCAATGCCATATGAAGGTTGGGTCTCAAGGATATAAAAGCCAGGGCTCGCTAGCTCATGGTCTTCAGACTTCAGTCACCGTCTTCTCCACACAAAACAACAACTTTTTTAATCTTTTACGCTCAACCGAGCACAACCAACTACATCCTACAATGCTACCGGTCAGAATGGTTGTCCGCAGCATCCCTGTGGAAGTTTACCCACTGTACGTATTCGAGCTTCTTATTTATTTCCTTCCATAATTATATACTGACTCAATGCTTGGTCCAGATTGGCTGCCGTAGGCATGATGTCAAGTTTCGGATTGTCTATCGCCTATAAGAAAGCTGTTAGAGCTCCGGATGGTACGTTCCTTTTCTCATTATGTCTTTATCTTTGCACATCAATCTTCCTTTTAGTGTCCTGGACGAAGCATAAGGAGGTTCCTTGGAACGTTACTCTAGAACGTCTTGAAAACAACAAGACAGCGCACACTCCTGGGCATTGACTCAGCAACGAAGCTATATCGTGTTCCACTCTTATGTCCTATGGTACGCCTCCATTGCTTCTTCGGTAGAGTGTCATACTAATAGTCATCCTAGAGCTATGTGGGCTCCATACCACTGACCTAATTATATCCAAGACATCTTCCCATTAAACCTGTATAACGAGGATGTAGGATATCAGACAGTTGCGACCACACGGATGAGAAGAGGCCGGATGATTCAACTGTAGAGTGCTGAATGCAGCAGATGTATTTGATAAATTATTGTAAAACAGCAGTTTCTCTTTCCATTTTATACATTGCATCTTAACTTAGGTCTTGTTCTACATTTATTCATCTATATTCGAGGTGCTAATTCTGAATCGGAATATCTATCTACCAACAAGTTTGTAACTTCTGCGTCTGGTTTACATTCATGGTGCCTTCAGCTACTCCATTCGTAGGAAAGCTCAAGCTCGTAACTGAAGTCTTCCAAGTGCTAACCAGGCTCGAACTTGAGGCCGTCATTTCGCTGTCAACGGTAGAGTTCTATTTCCCGTCGGAGAGGTACTACCGGGACCGGGTCTGATGGTTTACGCTGTTCGGCACCTTACTGTCAGTGATGTGTTAGGATCTAATAAATTAATAGGATACCTGATTATTCTGCATCATTAAACTCGGAGAGTCAATCACTCCAGCGGCTACATGCCTGCCAACATGACTCTGTTTTGCATATCCAAAGTATGAATCTGATTATGGGTCTGACTGAACCCTCTGCTTCCCAACTCACAAGTTCAAGTAACGCCTGAAACCTTCATAATCTTAAATCACGTTACAATGTTGTAAGTCACATTCCTTGCCTTGGTAGAAACGCTGGTCAATTGCATTCTGTGCGGTTGGGTACATGAGAGTTTCTAAATTAGATTATTAGGCCTTCGTTCAAATTCCCTTGCATTAAATAGCAGCACTTCTTATAGCTTTACTATTCATTAATAAATTTCTGCCAGCTTATTCGACTCTTCTCTTTAACTCTTCTGGAACGTGCCTAGACCTATAAATTCTCTAAATGAGTTTAGACGTGTGGATAATTTAAATAATGGTTTAGATATTCGGCTTCAGAGGCGCACACTATGTACATACCTATGTGGCCTAAAAATGAAATACCATCATGCCATATCTCGGTGCGCTATCATGAAGAGCTGCCAACGACTCGCGAGTACAGAGCAAGCCACGGAACGCCCGGCGTTTCGTGTCCCTTTACTGCTTGGAACCCTTCCGGTCAACACCCCTATCCCACAAGTGCTACTCGTACCAATTTGGCTTGTTCAGGGACTCCTTACTAAGTTTGAGGAAGCTGAGGAAATTATCTTCTACCGGAGGCTAGGCGACGAGCAAAGGTATTTAAGTCCCGCTGTCTTGTTCTTTAGAAACCCTCCGATTCGCATCGCAACTTCAAACATCTCCCACTACAATGAAATTCATTTCAGTCTTGAGCTCTCTCGCTCTGTTCGTTGCTAGTGCTTCCGCGCAGGCCGTGACTTTCATTGCTCCTCCTTTTGACACACAAGTTTCGGCTGGTGTTCCATTCAACGTCACTGTTCAACTCCACCGTGAGTCTCTAGCATTGTCTAGTCATCGTGTACCTGATCAGAAGTTGATTAGCCCAAGCGACGGACTTTAACGTCGTGGCTCTTTACTTTGGCGAGCAACTCGGTGGTGATCCTTCGAATCAAGAGCTCGGACAAGAATTAGCAATCATTGGAGCTCCTGTCTTCCAACCTATTGGGCCTTTTAATGGGTTGATCCTCAATGTTCCTCTGACGATCAGCTCGCCTGGTTCAACTAATGTCACCTTGGGAGGATTCTTTGTCGCAGGAGTAAGTGATTTGCACCTTTAATGCTGTTCTGAAATCTGAGGTCAATCAAATAATAGGTTGCAAAGAACCCAGGCTTTTTCGTTACAAAGACCAGAGTTCAAGTTGTTTAGAAGCGTTCGCTGTACGGGATCTATGCAAGAACCGACGTACTCCTTCGTTGGCGCGCCTCTGTGGACTTTATTTCTCCATCATATTCTAGAAAATAAGTCATATAGCTGGAGTAAATAGCATTATTAGCAAAAAAGAAATCTCCAAGCCATATACCTAGGCTCGGATCGGTGAGAGACTCTCCGACAAGATTGCGAGGACATATGAGCGAATCTACTCGAGAAGCTTATAACTTCTGACTTCTATCGAGAAGCTCGTAACTTCTGCGTCTGGTTTACATTCATGGTGCCTTCAGTCCACATTCATAGTGCCTTTAGTCCACATTCATGGTGCCTTCAGTTTCTCCATTTGTAGGAAAGCTCAGGCTCGTTACTGAACACTTCCAAGTGCTAACCAGGCTCGAACTTGAGGCCGTCGTTCCGCTGTCAACGGTAGAGTTCTATTTCCCGTCGGAGAGGCACTACCGGGACCGGGTCTGATGGTTCACGTTGTTCGGCATCCTACTGTCAGTGACGGATCATAAATCTAATAAATTAATAGGATACCTGATTATTCTGCATCATTAAGCTCGGAGAGTCAAGAAAGCTTTTAACGATCCCCCCGTCATCTTTCTTATTCGTAAAAATACCTGTAAGAGATTAATATTATTATTATTACGCATCGCCCATTGTAAAAATACAGTGTCAGATGAATAATTCAATAAATATGGTCGTGGCTGCTCCTGCTTAATCACTCCACCGGCTGCGTCCCTGCCAGCATGACTCTGTTTTGCACATCTAAAGTATGAATCTGATTTGTGTCTGACTCAACTCTCGGCTTCCCAACTCACAAGTTCAAGTAACGCCTGAAACCTTCATGATCTTAAATCACGTTACAATGTCGCAATTCACATTCCTTGCCTTAGTAGAAACGCTGGTCAAATGCATTCTGTGCGGTTGGGTACATGAGAGTTTCTATAATAGATTATTAGACCTTCGTTCAAATTCCCTTGCATTAAATAAATGTACCCATATATGCGCTTCCTTTAGCTTTACTCATTAATCAGTTCATTCGACTGTCTTCTTAACTCTTCTGGAATGGGCCTACTAGTAGTAGACACATACGTTCTCTGATTCTCTGAGGTTAGCGGGGTGGATAATTTAAATAGCGGTTTAGAATATTCTTGAGAAGGATATTCGGCTTCAAAGGCGTACACTATATGCTCAAATACTTATGTGGCTTAAAACGAAATACCTTCATGCCACATCTCGGTGCACCATCATGAAGAGGTGCCGTCGCATGATCTTCGGGGACTGCCGACGACTCGCGAGTACAGAGCAACCCACGGAACTCCCGGCGTTTCGTGTTCCTTTACTGCTTGGAACCCTTCCGGTCAACGCGCCTATTCCAAAAGTGTTACTCGTACCAATCTGGCTTGTTCAGGGAGTCCCTGCCAAGTTTGAGGAGGCTGAAGAAATTATCTTCTACCGGAGGCTAGGCGACGAGCAAAGGTATTTAAGTCCTGTTGTTGAGACTACTTTGTTCTTCAGAAACCCTTCGATTTGCATCGCAACTTCAAACATCTCCCACTACAATGAAATTCACTTCAGTCTTGAGCTCTCTCGCTCTGTTCGTTGCTAGCGTTTCCGCGCAGCAGGTGACTTTCATTGCTCCTCCTTTCGACACACAAGTTTCGGCTGGTGTTCCATTCAACGTCACTGTTCAGCTCCACTGTGAGTCTCTAGCATTGTCCAGTTATCGTGTACCTGATCAGAAGTTGATCAGCCCAACCAACGGACTTCGACATCGTGGCTCTTTACTTTGGCGAGCAAATCGGTGGTGACCCTTCGAATCAAGAGCTCGGACAAGAATTAGCAATTATTGCAACTCCTGTTTTCCAACCTAATGGGCCTAATAATGGGTTGATCCTCAATGTTCCTCTGACGATCAGCTCGCCTGGTTCAACGAATGTCACTTTGGGAGGATTCTTTGTCGAAGGAGTAAGTGATTTACACGTTTAATGTTGTTCTGAAATCTGAGGTCAATCAAATAATAGGCCGTAAAGGAACCAGGGTTCTTCGTTACAAAGACCAGAGTTCAAGTTGTTTAAAAGGGTTCGCTGTACGGGATTTATGCAATATATATTTGTATGAATTTACCATTGTATACGTCATATTTGTGTCTCTTAAAATATAGAGACGAATTTTATGATGTTTTTGAGCTCATAGCATTATGTGGTCCATTCTCGTACGGAAGCAGGACCATTGCGTTGTCAGAGGTGACCACATGGACTGCCACGAATTAAAAACCTGCTTAAAAGGCACGGATCCAACTCTAGCACAATGCCTCAGGGTGTGCTACAAAGTATGTGCAGGGACAGATAAAAAGAAGGATTGAACAAGTATTATACTACAATATGTATCGCGACGCTGTCTTACATAGGGCCACGCCCCAAATAGACATAAATGGATTTTAAAAATAAAAAATAAAAAATAAAAAATAAAAAATAAAAAATAAAAAATAAAAAATAAAAAATAAAAAATAAAAAATAAAAAATAAAAAATAAAAA
>KN837159.1:82291-101297 GCA_000827215.1 Sphaerobolus stellatus SS14
TAATTACTCATTGCTTTGCCTCCAGAAATATCTCACAGTATTCTAACTTGTATCAGAATCTTTATAATGCATTCAAGTGCACGGGATAGCCGCTGGGCATTTTGTTGTAGCCTGGTACGTCAATCCACTGTATTTTTCAGTAGATTTCAGCTATATATTGACCGTATTGTCCCCCAGATTTTTTGAAACCTTTTAGCATTGCTTGTGATCCATATGGAGTACAGAAGGTGCGGAACATATTTTTTGGCACTTGATATTTCCTCTCATGAGTTATTGTTTTGTTCAATTGGGTATTTTTCTTTTCGGCTTCGCAGGTAAGTTTCGTAAAGAGGTGTCCCGTGCTAGGCTGGCGAGGAGGATGAGAATACGAGGGATCGAATTTCTGGGAATATATAACGGCAAGAGGTTTCAGGTCTCAGTATACAGTGATAGATACGCCGTATTTGATGTAATGTATGCCAAAAGAGAATTAATGAAACCTATTCCTGGGGCAAAACTGCGAAAGTCGACTCAATAGTGAGTGGGCTTTGTGAGACAGAATATATTGCTGGGACGTTTATGAGCTTAATTCTCATCAGAACAGGGTAATGATGCTCATGAAGGGAGAGTGCAGAGACAAGAATGGAATTCAATACTTTTCTTGAATCAAGTAAATATTAACTGGTACCATAGCCTACGTTTTTGGTGCACGCTTTTTCTGTACGACAGTGTATTACACTGGGAAAATAAATAAAGGAAACTCTGGGATTTTCCTACCATTATTCCTAAATGGCACAGGATACAAATAGCTTCCTATGACGGTCTAACGCCAAAATTAGATTAGTTATACAGCTGTAGTTGGTATGCTTCTACAAATGAAGAGAGACGTGATAAACCCTGTTTTATAACAAGAAAGGGAACAATGGGACAAAGCGTCGCACACTACTAAGGCGTATCAAAGTGCCCCGCTGTAGTCAGTACTTTGTGAAGGCTCACCTGAGAAAACACGGTATACACGCTCTATGTTCTAGAATATGGATAGTCGAAGAGAATAAATATAAAAATATTTAAGGATAATGCCAGTGGTACGCATACTTTCAGAACGTTTGAGGAACTCAAAGAAGCATATTAGTAAAACTCTTTTGAATAAGGATGAGCCGTAACATGAATTTTCTATGACAGAGAATGCATGGACCTGTCGTTACCCATAGTAGAACGTCAGAAAATTGATAGGGGTCATCTGTAGCATAATTGCCACTGTATCCTACGTTTTTCGAAAGACAACGTTCCACTATCCGACAAGGTATTACAACGCTCGTAGTGTCAGAAGTTCGTGATGTGGGATTTTATTCGCCGTCGAAAGGAAGCGGCGTATAAAATAATCCCAGTAAGAACCAGAATCTTCCAAGAACGAGCGTATCCCAGTTGTTATAGTATACTGCTGGATAAAGAATGGAAAGAACCTCACCCCGAGATCATTGAACCTTGTTTGGGTAGAAGCGTTGAATACTACCAGGGCGATGTGCGGCGTGCGGCCTAGCAATTGAAGTAGGTGCGTTTCCGAAGCGTTGAATAACAGAACATGGTACGGGTAGGCTCGGAGGATGGTCATGAACGTAAGAAAAGAGATAAAGAGATATTGTATTCGCTGGATTTCTTCAAGGGAAGAAAGCCTTTAAAGGATCAGAGAGGTAGTAAGAACGTTAACGTTGAATGTGTTGCGAGAGTAGGATCTGATAGCCACGACGGAAAAGATTCAACGAAAGACTACGTATTGCAATTAGTAGATATGCCACGTCTACTCCAGCTGCAACCTGTTGTCGGGATATTGGAAGGTAACTTCAAAAACGTCGAATGGTATAAACGTGTATAGGTGCTGCTTGTATCAGAGACTTTCTGTACGACCCTCTCGACTGAACAGGGTCTGGAGTAGGTTCTGAATTTGATAAGAAATGTTATTTGTTATTGAATAGGCTCAAGCTAGGAATGCCGCAACGTGCGAGTGATAGACGACGGCCCGAACGTTTGACGAAGGTATTATTAATTCGTATGAGATCTGGTCTGTCGGAGCATATGGGACGCTAACAATAAACTGGGATAAGAAACCTCTGTACGAGTTCAAGTGTATCCTACGCTTTTTGACAGACCCTTTGCTGTACGAAGGGCGTTGCAATATTCTCATGGAATCACGTTCTTAAGGGATACCACGACCTGCCAGTGGTAGACGACGATTCAACGTTGATGGAGTTATAAATTCGCAGATAAGGAAGAGAGACCAAGTGAATGTTAAAAATTCTTCAGAATGAGAAAGCGTGAGCCAGGCCTGTCGTAGCATTAATTCAAGATGGACGATAAACATAAACGAGGATAAGGCATCTTTGTATGGGTTCCCCTATAGCCTACGTTTTTTGGACAGGCATCTTGCTGTGCGACAGGGCGTTCGAGCATTTCCATGTCGCTGAAAGAAATGTTATGAAGGAATGTAACAACATGCTAGTGGTAGACACGGTTAGGAGCTTCCATGAGGGAACCGTGAATCTGCAAACAGTTAAGAAAAAAACTCCATCTCAATTTTAAAGATTCTTTACAACGAGAACGAATGATACCAGGCCTGCCGTACTTCAAAATGACAACCAAACCAAGATACGGAAGCTCTCAGGGGTACGAGTTCCACTGTAGCCTACGTTTTTGGCAAGATCTTTCGCTGTGCGACAGGGTGGCACCCATCGGCAAAGCGTGCCACACGCGCTAAACTTCCCATAGTGCTAGGTAGCACTAGGTAGGATAGGTAAGTACGGAGTCACTAGGAGTCGGTATATAGACTACATAGTCCTACATACCACCGCCTATCACTCCTAGCACGGGCGCTAAAACGGATTCTGTGTCAATTTTCCTGATGCTGTGGAACGCTCCAACGATGATGACGAAAAAAGAATGATACTTTTGTTCAACAGAAACAGGGTATTAACTGGAGATACTTCGGATATCACAGGATGTTGCTTGCAAGTCACGACCAGAGCGTTCGACGAAGGAGATGAATCAATGTGGAAATAAGGTGAAAATCCTCTGAAAGAGAAACTCTGAGATCAAACCCGTTGTACCCTTTCAGACATAAAAATAAAGCCGGAACAAGGACATCTGTACGACCACCAGTGCAGCCTATGTTTTTGCGAATCTCTTTTGTTGTACGACAGGGTGTTGGATTCAGAGTGCTCGAATGATGGAAAGGAAAAGGCAGCGAGACATTTATTTAACAGAGGCAGGGTATTAAATATACCCGATGACGCGGATGTTAATCGAAAGGCACGGGGAGATTGTTCGACGAAGGAATTCGGAAAGTGTCAATGAGGGTTTAAATTCTCTTGAAAGAGAAAGCTTGAGATCAAATCTGTCGCAGTTGAAGACCTAGGTAAAAACCATGATAGGGAACATCTGTACGGGTTCCCCTATAGCCTACATTTTGAAGGTCTTTTGCTGGAAGACAGGGTACTGGGTTCAGAGCTCGAAAATGACAGAACAGGAGTGAGAAATTGTGATTGAAATCAAGGTATTAAATATTTCCGATAACGCGGAGGTTGATCGAAAGCCACGGTTAGAACCTTTGACGAAGTATTTATGAATTGGTAAATGAAAATACCTGAGATGACACCTGTCTCATGCAAGGGCCGATGCAAAAAATCATGATAATCAACATTCAGAGAACCATCGGTTCCGCCTGGGTTTTTGAAAAGCTCTTTTGCTGGACGACAGGGTGTTGGGTTCAGAACCCGCAATGACAAAACAGAAGTGAGAAATCCTTATTAAACTCAAGGTATTAAAAATTTCTGATAACGCGGAGGTTCATCGAAAGCCATGATAAGATCGTTAGACGAAAGAATTTCGAATGTATATTCTCCTGAAAGAAAAGGCCTGAGATCAACCCTGTCGCATTCCAAGATAGATCTCAAAAGAAAAAAAAAAAAAACATGATATGGAACAACTGTACGAGTGCCTCTATAGTCTATGTTTTTAGAGAGTCTTTGCTGTACGACAGGATATTGAGTTCAGAGCTCGAAAATGACAAAACATGAGTATTAAATATTTTCGATAGCGGGGATGTCCATCGAATGTCATGGGTAGAACGTACGACCAAGGAATTATGAATGTGTAAATCAGTCTCTGAAACCTTTTGAAATTATAGAGAACACATGAGAGACCAAACCTGTCGTAAAACAGCCCCAGAATCAAAAACCATGACAAGGAACATCTGGAAGACCACCAGGATGACCTATATTTTTGGATTGAAGGTCTTTGCTGTACGACAGGGTACGGAACGCTCGAATGATAATGTTGAAAAAGGAGCAAGAATTTGTAATCAACACAGGAGCAGGGTGGCTAACGCAAGGATGTCCACGAAAGTCACGGTTAGAGCGTCCGACGAATGAGAATTTTTTTTAAATAAGTTGTTTTATAATCCTTTTGAAGGGAACAAATAAAACCAGCCCGGCCTGTCGTACCAGAACACAGCTGCAATAAAACGTCTGTACAGCTTCTACTCTAGCCAACTATACATACGTTTTTGAACAGACCACATCAGGAAAGTTGGCAACTGCTATATAGTCTATATAGCGTCCATAGACACCGTAGCCTCTGTAATTTATGTACACTATGGTAGTCTCCATAGCTTCCATAGAAGTCGTATCATTTTGTGCTAGTGTATTGGCCGCTGGTACTACAGACGTCTATGCAGTGAACTATAGAGTCTATAGTCTTAGTAGGCATGTGTAGTATCATTTTTATTGGTTATTCTTACTCATTAAATACGGTAATTATCATGCAGAATGACGCAGTACTTTAGCCAAAAAATCAAGATATATATTTCATATTTAAATTCATGGATTAGTTCTAGTAATTAGTAATTGCGGTGGTTAGCATACGGAGCACGGGAGGATTAGAAAGGAGAATAGAGCAAAGATTTCGAAGCCAAGTGTTTACTAGTATAGCATGTATCTGTTCACAGAAAGGAGGTTGTTTAGAGCAGCTCCACAAACATTTAGAAGAGATAAACATACCCCAAAATCCATTGCCGTGTTGTCATGCTGCATTCCTCCATCATCCTCAATCCCTCATTGTGATGGTGTTTTAAGCCAGCGGAATCGCCATATGATTAGCTCGCAAATGATTGTCGGCAGTCGTGAGGTACATACCTAAGGCTGAGAAGTTTTCACGAGTATCTATCTCCACCGCTGCCTCTTCCAAACCATGATGAACCACCGAAGCCTAGACAAAATGACACTACAATTGTTGTGGATAGATTAGTCTGAAGGTGATCAACTAAGAGATAAGCACTGATATAGACCCACCGACGACGAGACTTGGCTCCTTGACTAACTAGATCTTGTGGTAACTTCAATGTATTATAGATCCATGATAGGAGAATAAGTACATGTACCTTGATTCGTGGTCAGGATGTCTGAAACGGGCGGATGCATGCAGCTGAGGGAGTGGGGAGAGGATATTGTGTTAGAACAAAGCTAAGTTGCGACAGGGGACCTGGCGCTCATAATTGTTCAAACCAGCGGAGTTCATTTACAAGCCAGTAGCGAGAGCTAGCGAAGGTAGCGAAGCAATATTTACGTAGATCTTTGCTAGCTTGTGTAGTGCTACGGAAAAATTAGACGCCGTTGCCTGTTTTCCTGATGCATCTGCTATACGACAAGGCGTTGGAGTTGGTACGCTCGCAGGATAGGAAGGGGTGATAGATAATTATATTCCGAATCACCAGAAGCATTGACAGGCCCCGGTATTAAATATTTGCGATACCGCAAGGAGGTTCATCGAGAGTCCGAGTCGATAGTCGTTATTCATAGTCAAACTTGTAACGAATGGAACTTGTTCATGACACCCAAAGAAACGCTGACAATGTCGAATACTAGCAAGGGGATGTGGCCTCGTAGTAAATCCGTTTGTCAGGCCTCGATTGCCATGGACAGGGTATGCGCGTTCTCAGTGGATATCTATAAAGATTCG
Source organism: Sphaerobolus stellatus SS14 (assembly GCA_000827215.1). Taxonomy (NCBI): domain Eukaryota; kingdom Fungi; phylum Basidiomycota; class Agaricomycetes; order Geastrales; family Sphaerobolaceae; genus Sphaerobolus; species Sphaerobolus stellatus. The sequence continues at coordinate 88,280 of KN837159.1, forward strand.
CAAAACAAGAAGGCATGAGATATCCCGCTGTTATTGTTCACTAAAAAATATAAAAAGGTCCCCATGACAGCACGAACTTCAAATTCAAACTTCAAACACACGAATCATTGTAAATAGGCCTCCCTAGCTTTTCCCAACTCGGCGAATGCCCTGGATACTTGAAGCTTTGACATCTACAAAGATGGAAGTTAGATCCAAGTCAACATGATTGACAGGTGCATATGTGTGTCCGTCCGAGTCGGTTATTTCCGCTTTCAGATGCGCAGGTGAGTTCCTTAATGAGGTGTCCCGTTTTGGGCTGTGAGGAGGATGAGAATAGGAGGGAATATTGATGAAGGATATGGTTTTCTGGAAATAGTTCGTCTTCAGTTTATCCTACACAGCGACCAATGGTTTTTGTTTCCTATGGAAACATAGCGCAGGTCGACCGGGGTGTAAAATGCAGATAAGCAACCAAGATGTGACGCTGAATTAAATGAAATAAAAATGAGGGGCTAGAAAAGAACCCTGCAACAGAGATAACGCCATCACAAATAACGCTGGGTTGGGATGTGAGGTAGGCCTCCACGAACGTTGATTAATGTGGGCACGCCATAGACGTTCTAGATAAAGAAAGAGTCTCGACAGTCATAGACCAAAACGTGGAATGAGACGATAATGGATATAGGACGATGTGTGGTAGAGAAGGCTTCGAAGGACGTTCATGGAGGATTGGTATGGCGGATCCAGGGCAAAGAAGGAGATTCGTGCCCTGCAACGGGGCATACGCGAAACGTGGCAGGGTAAAGTCCGTGGTATGATCCTGATAAGGTAACGACGGAAGGGCGAGCGGAATGCGAGAAAAAGATGAAATAAAGCGAATAGACAAGGAATAAGCGAGATACTTAGAACACTATAGAGGGAATAAAATGCCCCGATGCGACCACGGAATGCGATGTGAAATATGTCAATAGCACCAACGAAACAATATCGCCGATGGAATACCGGCGCAGTGCTTGGTGGCAGGAAGTCTGTGTGAAGGGTTCATTGCACGGCCCGCCGCAAGAACCGTGACGGTGACGGTGAAGCGTGACGTCAACTGACGCCTCAGACTAATATTAGTGTCTAAGTCGATCGCTACGCCTCTTTTGATTCACGTTACGCGGATTAACCTGATTGGCCAGGCGCATATCCCACCTCCGACCGCCAACCTCTCCTCCACGTCTCCCGGCGTCGCGCACTCCAACACCACAGCCCAGAACCCCATGAGTGCCAATCAACGTTGAGCCTACGGGCGCAGCTGACGTGTGCTATTCAGAGCGGAATGCACAGCAGCTCAAACAACAGTGTGTGGGCTTCGTTCTTTTATCGTGTACTGCTAACCTCGTTACAGTTTCTTAACGCACTACGCGCCCTAGCTGCCAGCCATCTCGCTCTTCGCTACCTCCACCAGCATCCCTTCAACGGTCTCTCCAGGCTGTGGTACGCGATATGTACGAACGAGACAATGTGCTTACTTCATCGTATGACCTGCTGCTTTTGCTCACCTCCTCCAGCTTCACTCTCGGCGCCGGCACGATCGCGAACCCACCTCCCACAACACTGTTCAGCACCGCGCTCGGCACGCCCCCCAGCATTGCGCTCTCCAAAGGACCCATCGCCGACACGCTCCTCACCCTTCAAGCAAGCCTGCACCGCGTCATCGTCGGCGCAATGGGCGACCGCACGCTGCAGTCAAACGGCTCCATCGCTGGCGGCGCAGGGCGCGACGGCCCTATTCAAAGCGCGCAGTCTATCCCGAAGACGCGCGAGGAGATGCTGCAGTATGTTAGTAAGGTCTTTGCGTTTCTTTCGAAGTTAGGGGAGTGGGAGATTGAGTTTAAGACGATCAAAGGTGCGTTTTTCTGTTGACATCTGCCTTATCATCCACTAACATATTCATTTCGCGCTTAGCTGAATCCCCGCATGTCTTCCACGTCCGCTTTGCGGGACTCGAGATCGAATACAACTACCTCACTCTAATCTACGTCACGCATTCGCTCCTCAGTGTGCTACGGCATCCCGCTCGCACAGGCATCGGACGAGACGAAGTGCTCCATCTGGAGCTGGAGCGTCACAGGCAACAAAGCTGCACATAGCGTGTTGGAACTGTGGAACAATTTCTCCTCAGCGATGAGCGAGCCCGAGCCTGACACCACCCCAACAAGCGGCAGTGGCACCGGCACCAGCGGACGAACCCCCTCCACCACCACCCCTGCCTCAAACCCCACGTCTCCTTCCCTCTCTTCCACACTCTCGCCGCATGCCTACCCGCACCGCCCCTCCCCTGCGCACGTCCCGCCCCCGACGTCGCTGCTTTCGCTCGCCCCCGACCGCATTTATGCAATGGTTGTCGTTGCCATCATGCTCATCCTGCGACACCAAGTCGCAGCATACGAGTTCGGGCGCCACCGCTCCATCTTCGAGTCGCCCCCCGCTGGGTTCACAAAGCAAGCAGAGGTCGCCATACGGCGCGTCGTTCGTTCGATGGGGTCATACACTATCGCTCGTTCCGCAGACCATCGGGATGGACATGGGGATGGAGCGAAGCGGAATGAGCACGCCGCAGTGCGATACGCAGAGATCATCGATGCTCTCCTGCGCGTATGGGAAGAAAAGCATAACGCGAAGGTTTACGCGCTTTCCAACGGCCAAGGTGGCGACGGCCTTAGTGCAGGCTTATTCGACCGCCGCACGATCCACGAGAACGCGGACATGCTTTCTTGTCCTACTAGCGTGAGGGCAGAGACACCTACGACAAGCCAGGGATTCAACACACCGCAGTGCGAGATGGACAGCGCGTTGCCTGGTTCGTGTAATCCTGCTCATGCGCAGGCACATGCGCCGTTTCATCATGCGTCCCAGTCCCAATCGCCGCACCAGCAATTCCATCCTCATCCCCATCACCTCCCCAACACACATTACTCCCGATCCCAATCGTACCCACATTCCCACTCGCAACACATCCCGACCCACCTTAACTACCCCCACCAAAGTCAAAGTCATCATCAACAAATGCACCCTCCCCAAAACCCGCCGTACCAAGGCCCCCTCGAGATGAACCTCAGTCTCCTCGGCACCGACCTCAGTCTCCTCGGCACCGACCTCAGTCTCCTCGGCACCGACCTCAGTCTCCTCGGCACTGACCTCAGTCTCCTCGGCACCGACCTCAGTCTCCTCGGCACCGACCTCTTCTCCGACGCTGCTGATGAGTTCGCGTGGGATGGACTAGGGAGTTTGGATTGGAGTTTGGGCTTTGGGGCTGTACAGGATCCGAACGCTGGTAATGGTGGGGGGTATGGGGATGGGGTGATGATTGTTTGGTTCGATATTGTGGGTCGATATCTGGCTTTTTGCTGGTTTGTTTGTTTGTTTGTTTGTTTGTTTGTTTGTTTTTTTTTGTTTGCCCGCTAATCCGGACGTCCACCCGACGACGTTGAAGATATTCGATATTCAAATCTCGTTCTGTATTGCACTACATCGCTGTTTGGCCTGCCTGACTCTTTCTGTTTCCTAATCTGATTCCAATGATAAATCCCTGCTCTCGTATCTTATCTTAGCTTCCTGTGCTTATAGACAATCCATCCATTTTGTCAAGTCGCGTAATCTTTTATAGTTGAAGTTGCTAAGCATCTTATGACATGTAGTAAACATCGCGGTTGGGAAGGATGATTAATTTCTGACCTCGTCGTGACAGCTAGACTTTCTTTTGAGTCTGAATCTGTTGTATTCCGGGATGTATATTCGTAGTATAGTAAAGTACGAATCTCAAAGTCGAAGCGATTGAAAATAATAATCGTGAATCCTTCCCTTTCTTCGCTCTCTGAATATTTCCTTAATATCGCGTTCGATAATAATTAAATCAAATCACACGAAATAAATGCCAGACATAATAATACACCATGTTCTCGTATTCGTTCGTTCACACGGCTTATTTACTTCCATCTCTCCTCTAAAAGCCCCGTCGACTTTATACTTAATTCCTATTTCCGCGATAAAGACAGATTCAAATTCAAATTCCTAGCCTCGAGAGCTTCCAGGAACCGGCAAACTGGTCATCCCAAGAGTTCTCCCCCTTTTCACAGTTGACTATTTCTTCGGCGAGTCTCGGGCTCCACGCCGCCGTAGGCTGGCACAAATCTCTAGGGATGACCAGTCTGCCCCGCCAATACCTCATGTCCCATAGTTTTTAAGCTACACGGATGCCTGATTGCAGCCATGAATGAAGACGTTAAATAAGAAGCAGATTGTCTAAGGGGGGGAAGGGGGGAGAAGTCATAATGCTAAACAGTATCGGAGAAATGGAGCACTGGCTACCATATGAGGCGAGAAGGTAGACGCTTGGCCGAAAGGCTTCGCATCAAATGTCAAAACAAGTTTCTAAGTCGATGGAGTGCTTGGAGGATATTCGAAGGGTGCGGGATGGAGCTGTTAGAGGGGAGAAGGGTGTAGGAAATGCGAAGGGGGATAGTCCTGATAGCATATATGGGAAATGAATGCTTCGGAGGTGTTGGATTGTGCGAAGCAATGTTGAGGCTTGAAACGTTCCTTTTACCCTTTCATTACAAATTCGCCGGTGTATTATACCCTGCGCAGCTCAAGCTCCAGTAAAGGTTCCCCCCCAACAAAATACTCCAAAGCAGCTACATACTGCCAAAAGTCCTCTGATCCTGGTGGTAGTTTCATGCGCAAATGTTTTGCAAGTATTTCCTCGTCAATAATCATTCCCTTTAACATGCATTTAGCTTCCTTCTCTGGCAAGTTGAATTGTTTCATGAGGATGGGGAGGGCATTCCAAATACGATCTGAAGAGAGATATTTCTCCTTGCCCCAGGAAAAATAATCATTTGTCAATCCCACTACCCTCATCATGGCATCCTCAAAATCCTTCATGGCTGCAAATTCGTCATCAGAAAGATGGATGTCCATAGCCCACCGGAGAAAGTGCGGGCAGACGCTGATGAACCTTAGTAACCAATTCGTGTAGGCAGCTGTTAGGAACCAACTTACGATAAACCTGAATTGATGAGCCTCTTTGGTATATACTCATCCATTGTCTTCGCATCCATTGGATGACTGTCATATTCTTCCAAATATCGGTCCAAGGTGTGTATAAGTTCCGGTGTATTGATTGGATCTAGTGCCATGATCTCTTGTCTGATTTTTTGAAAGTAGGCTTTCTTGGCCCCTACAGTTTCTCCGGTATCACTGTTCTGATCAAACTCCGGATGCAAAGCCTGGCGCAGGACCTCATGTTCATGAAGGGCTGATTGGTGAGGTTTTTCCTCGTTGATATCTAGAGTACGTGTTATCATCACTTCGTTATAAATGCTATGAAGTGCTTGCTTACCATCATGGACCCAGGTCAATTCTATGATCTTCACTACGAACTGTAATTTTTCGGTCCTGCTTCCAGGATAAGTGAAAGCGTACAGATTGACTGGGCCTTTATGGCGATGAAGTGATTGTTTTCGATCCTTCGAGCCAGGTTCGGTGCATTCTTCGATAGCATGGTGCATAGCCACCTCGATTGCAGCGACATTGCAGTGAGTACGGACAGGAAAAGTACTGAAGTATGATGGAAAGAGACTCGTATCTACCGCTGAGGAACTTGACATATCGAAGGTCATCAAGGTGGAGTAAAGTGCATGAGTTTGCTATCCTCTATTAAACGGATCTGTCGATAGTTAACATTTCCAGTAATGTCACATATTTAAAGGAAACAGGGAAGGTATGTTGAGGACGTTGGAAACATCTTGCTCTAATATTAGCCATGGCTCAAAGCGTACCCGCAAGTGGAGCCAAGTGGAGCTCACGCTCTTATTCGCTCTTGAAGCCCCACATTGTCAGAGCGTCTGTTCCGATATATAAGACACCTGTTCGTACATCGTTGCTCCACCTCCCTTCCTTTCTACCAGTAACTGAGTAAGTACAACATACCACTGGTACTTCACCGGTACCGTCCGTCCTAGGCTCACTGACAAGTGCCGATATCAATGGCCCTTGTCTCGGTAGTGTTCGGTGAGTCACTATTAGCTCACCATTCAGTATATTTTGACACTTCCTATGCAACAGCATATAGGTCTACTGTGTAGACTATGATGACCAGCCTGATGTACTAACGTGCACTGACCACACTCTACTTTAATCGAGCCTTAGCACTTATATAATCTATAGAAAAGGTGTCAAACACACGGATGTGCCTGCAGAGATCGTGTTACCGAAATGTTGGTCAATGGTGAAAGTGCCCTACCTACAGGTATATTGGGCTAAAAACAAGGATTCGCATTCTGCAGAAATGGCACTTTAAACTGGTGATCAATCTTGTCCCCTCCCATTAATCACCTCAATATGTCGTCCTGCAGATACTTCATTAACCCCACCATATGCCTCGTGACTATTTATTTACACATTTCTGTAGGAGTCTTGTCTAGAACACAACGCCGAATCAATACCTGTCGAACTCGCATTACACATTCATCTCCGTAGGCATACCTCTTGTTGGAAATAATCATGTCTCGTCATTATTTACTTACATAGACATTCCTGTAGGGGACTCATTTAGCACGTTGAATAACCACTGTCAAGCTCACAAATGTAAAGTCTATTTTTCTGTACACATGCCTTGCAATTACTTAGCTGCGGATTTCTGCTGGAACCCCGTTTAGCACACCAGATAATGAACCAGTATCGAACTCAGTTTACCATAGGAGTCTCGTTTAGAACGCTGAATAGGCACTGTTGACCTCGCATTGTAATACACTTCTGTAGGCATGCCGCATAATTAATTAACTACTAATTTCTATAGGAGTCTCGTATTGAACGCTGAATAGGCACTGTTGACCTCATATTGAAATGCACTTCTGTAGGCATGCCTCGTGATGAATTACCTATTCATTTCTGTAGGAGTCTCGTTTAGAAAACCAAATAGGCGCTGTTGACCTCACATTGTAATGCACTTCTGTGGCATGCCTCGTGACTAATTACCTACTCATTTCTGTAGGAGTCTCGTTTCGAACGCTACATAGGCACTGTTGACCTCGCATTGCAATGCACGTTTGTAGGCATACTTCTTGATGGAACACAAATGTTGCACTACATCTACCTTCTATAATCATGGCCTCATGCTTACTCACACATTTCTTTAGGAATGTCATTCGTTCGACACTACTTCTACACTTATACTGCCCTAGGTTTCCTTGACGCCTCATACTTAATCCCGTCGTGTCTCTGGGTCTCCATCCAACAGCCCAACTTCACTCAATTCTCAGTATCATCTCAGCTATGCAAGCTACCCTCACTGACGAGTAGGCTCACGTCGAAGCTAAGGTCACCTTCTGCTAAGAGAAGCTGATGGCGCGGAGACAATTGGACCTCCGAAACCAGACACTTTGATGTACGTCAGTCAAACCTACATAGAAGACTGAACACGAATCCATTCACCTCCAGATTCTCTCATAGTACGCCAGGTTGATACGTGGAGGAGGATTCTAGAATACCATTAATAAATTAATCATCAACTTCAATATTCTCGAACTTAAGTTACCGATCGGAGGTTCTCCGGCAAACTGGTCATCTCTAGGTATCCGTGCTGACAACAGGGCATCGCAGAGTACCAGAGAACGGCAAACTGATCATCCCCAGAGTTCTCCCCTATTCACCTTTTGGCGAGTCCCGGGCTCCACGCCGGCTGTAGGCCGGCACAAATCTCTGGGGATGACCATTCTGCCCAGCCTTGCCCGAGCTCATATAAGCCCTAGGGGGACTGGGAAGGAGTCTGCCCCGCAACATTTTCTTTCATACCCTAGTCATACCAGATAATAGCCACAGCACTAGGCATCATGGTGACAATAGATTTCACTGTAACGCTCAACGTGGAGACGGCGACTGCAGCGACGTACAGGAACTTCATCGAGGATATACGTCGCAGACTCCAGTACGGTTCGGTACTCTCTCATGACCGCCCATTGCTTCGCCCTCAAGAGAGAAACCCCGAACATTGGTTCGAGGTGGGGCTAACCACCAGCACCCCTGACCGCACTGTGTGGCTGAGGGTGCGTAGCGACAACCTCTACGTTGACGCCTACCGAGCGGAGAATGTTGAACAATGGTCCGAGTTCAACAACAGCGCGGGACGACACCTTTTTGAAGGATCCAGGTTGCTGGAGTTTGGGTGCAACTACAATTCTCTTGAGAGGCACGGCGGTAGGAGAATTGACACCTCTCTGGGTCAACCGCAGCTCCACACCACTGTCAACTGGCTCTTTGATGCAGAAACCGTTGCGCGGAGAGCACAGGCGCTGATTGTCATCATCCAGATGATAAGCGAAGCCATCAGATTCTTGGCTATTACGAACTTTGTCGTCACGAACTGGAGAAACGGCACTACGCCGACCAACCAGATTATCGCGCTCGAAAATGGCTGGCGAGACATCTCCATCGCCTTGGTGCAGCAAGACGACGATCCCTATGGGCGCTTCCGACTCCACAACAACGACATGGAGATTACGTCAGCTGTGCAGGCAGTTGCCCTGATCGCCATCCTGCTCCATTATGTCGTTCCAAGGCCATCATCTTCACGACATCCACGCATGACCGTAATCGACGACGGACAGGCACAAGCAGTTGCGCAGTACCCCATAGGCCGACCCTTGGTCGAGGTCTTCTGGGTACGTATCGACAACATCGACGGGGAGTACCTAGGCCAGCTCTACGGCATCATCAAGGCATCCGATGGCTTGAGCACCCAGACACTCTATGACCGCGACAAGTCCAACTACCAAACCGTCAGGCCAGGCGAGTATGCCCAGCTCATTGGACCATCTCGCGCCATATCGGCCGCTGGCGATTTTCTCATCGACCTGAGTCTCTATGATTACGATAACGTGTCCCCGGACGATGAGATCTGCAAGGGCCAGGTCTCGTGGAATGTCTGCGACCCCTTCAAAGAATACGACAAGCTCCATACCACTCAGATCAGAGGTGAGTATGGCGCGGCCACGATCAACTACGTCGTCATGACCGACGCCTGCGAGGCTTTGATCGAGGTGGTTCTGATCAACGGAGACGGAGAAGACCCGGCCAATGTCTACGGGTCCATCACTGCCTCCAGCGGGTTTGGCGAGAGGCAGCTCTTCCATAGAAGCTCCAGTGACTACATCGACGTGAGCCCCGGCAAGCCCATCCCTCTGCAGAGAAACTCAATGGCCATTGCACGAACCAACGAATTAAGGGTTGAGGCGGACCTTTGGGTTCACAACACCATCTCCTCCGACAATCAGATCGCCAAAGGTTCAGTAATCTTTGTTTCGCAGGTCGCAACTTCATCTAAACAAATCATAACCGGTGCATATGGCAAGGTCGAAGTGAGGATCACCTGGTATTGATCTGCTCACAGCTGTTAGGGTAAGCATAGCATCGTGCCTGACATTTTTATCTTTTCTCCGAGGCTGACATTTCTTCGGCTAGACATGCGTGTACGCACTCTTCTTTATCACCGCTCATCATGCAATACCAATTCCGTTTGTTATCATTTTCCCTCTCCTTCATTTACTATCCATAAAACTCCCATTACCGTCCAGTTCATTTCTCTTTCTCAATGTGCTTGCCAAGGCATTACAAATATCAAACTCCTCACGATTTTTACGACGTATTTACGGCCTGTTTGTGCTTATGAAAACCCACATTCAGCAACGATGACACGACTTGTATTATTAATCTTTTTCAAGACTTACCTCTGAGCTCAATTCGATGCGCAGCACGAAGACCTCCACTTTGCAAAGTTCAGCGCACACTCGAATTTGAGCATAAATAACTCATTGATGTCCAACACGCCAAGGATCCCATTCACTGATTCAGGGTTCAACAGACCTTCCCTACCCGCCGCGGTCCGGTTGCCCGTCTCCTTGAGGAGCAGAGCATCATGCTCTTGTCAAGAAGCGCCTGTCATCCAGTCCGTCCAATGGAATAAATGGAATTCCTAGGAAGTGATACACAGGAAACAACTATACAGATCCTACATCTCAGTTATTTGAGGTTCTCGGTACGTTCTGAATCTGTACTAAAGCAACAAGGTTTTGATATCGATTAAATCCGATGGTCATTGTTACCTATCACAAAGCCTTACAGTCCACAAACCATTCCAACTTCGAAAATCCGTCCATTTGTGCAGAATGAACTGTATGGTACATTGTTTTCGGTAGAGTAATAAATATTTTAATCGATACCCAGAGGTACTGGGCGCCTTGCACCCTACAGCAGCTTGAAGATCGAGTACAAGAAAGAAGCGTAAATCACATTTTCCACTCTCCCGATGCATCGATAAATGCCCCGGGACGACCGCGCCCAGAATATGAGATCCTCTTTCGGATGTCCGATCCAGCAACATGCTATTGCTAGAACGTCTGAGTCCAATAGATAGCCTCATTCGTTCAGCTGTATCCATTCGACTTTCATTATAGGCACGGACCGAGGTCAGGCGGCATGGGCGCACTAGAATTCGGTGGAAGGGTATTCGAGCGCTAGGAAGGAGCACATATAACATTTACTCTTCCCGGCGCATCGATAGGACCACCCTACGAGTGCGCCAGTCACTACGGAAAAAATGCCCGCTGAAAAAAAAAAAAAACATGGGTTTCCGGCATAAAAAAGGTGGGTTTCCCGCATGAGAATGTGGGCATCCCGTTCGAAAATGTGTGTTTTCCGGCAGAAAAACGTGGGTTCTTGGTGCTTGTCCGCACATTTTTGGTGGAAAAAGGTTAAAAACCCGCAAAAAATAGTGCGGAGTCTCCGCACTATTTCAATGGGTGCCCCACCCTGAATACCTCACGTAATATATCAAGAAGGTACATATCATCACTCAATTCCATTTGAGCTAATAGGTGGTTAATTGAAGGACCTCAGGAGATCCTGGCGGCCCCACCTGTCTTAAAGAAAAGGAGCCTGGCGCTAGCCAGATGAGCTCTGCAGGAGCGCCTCAGAAGCTCCTCAGGCTATGCGGGCAGCGCCTCCCCAGTACCTCACCCCTCGCAAGGCTCCTCCCCACACTGGACCTTCGCCAGACATCCTGAAGAGCTCCTCGACAGTGTACAACTTCATTATTCATTTCAAGCAGCTCCTCAGGAGCTACTAAGGAGCCCACTTGTAATATCTGGATTTATCGACAGTCACAGGAGGTCCTTCATACATCCTATACATTTTTCGTAGCTCCTCTGTAGTTCCTTGTAGACTTATACAATAATTTTTCGCCTTCACTATAAGTGGTGGCTCATCCAATGCACTGACGCGCTTGTTCCCTCGCTCCCTCATGTTATGTCTCCTAATATATCTATCACATATTATCTATCAATTCATATATACTGTTTCATGTTTTATGCAAGGTCACGCAGGTTTATGGTATCTGTCTATGCTTAGTTTTAGTTGAATCTCACAAGTTGCATGTACATATATTCATGATTAACATTGTCTAATAACGATTCCATTGTAATATGAATGTGTTTGCTATAGCATATCACATTCCCGAACACTTGTTTGCAGGTTCCTTGGCTGCAGTGAGTCGGGTTGCTATGCTACTTAATAGGACACATCAGGGTACAAACAAGGATGGGAACCAAAGGCAAAAGCAAAGGTAAGGTTATTTGCATATGCTACACTATGGGACCTGTAGCTACAGCAGATTTCACACGGTGAGTACTGGTGGTGAGTCATACATTGAATTGCTGCAGCATATAGTGTATATATAATTGGTTTGATCTGATGTGCTACAGTAAACAGGCTACCTCTAACATATATCATTAACTGGATATGGCATGCTACAGCAGCAGACTACCATATTATGGGTTTAAGACGGTGTGCCACAGCGAACAGGCTATGGCATATATTATTGATTTGAGACAGACTGCTACAGTGAACAGCCTACGGTATATATATTATTGATCTGAGACAGACTGCTACAGTGAACAGACTACGGTATATACTATCAGTTTGAGATGGGCTGCTACAGCAAACAGACTATGGTATATACTATCAGTTTGAGATGGACTGTTACAACAAACAGGCTATGGTATATATTATCAGCTTGAGATGGGCAGCTACAGTAAACAGGCTACAGTATATATTATCAGCTTGAGATGGGTAGCTACAGCAGACAGGTTACGGTATATATTATCAGTTTGAGATCGGCTGCTACAGCTAACAGGCTACAGTATATATTATCAGTTTGAGACGGACTGCTACAGCAAACAGACTATTGTATATATTATTAGTTAGAGACGGTGTGATACAGAGAACAGGCTACAGTACATATTATTTGTTTGAGACAGCCTGCTACAGCAAACAGGCTACACTATTGTTGGTTTAAGACGCCTGCTACAGTAATGGGCTACTGTATATATTATTCGTTTGAGACGAACTGCTACAGCACGCAGGCTACCTTATATATTATTAGTTTGAGACGGAATACCACAGCAGACAGGATACGGTACATATCTAATTCGTTTTGAGAGGGCGTGCTACAGTTGCTGGAGCTTAGGACTTGACAGCCTCGTTCTTATAGGAGGGCAAGCCCTCATCTACCATCGACGAAGCCTTTTGTCACTCAAATGGTCGCCACATCTTTACTTCATAGGATGACAAACTCCCGTAACCTTAATGAACTAGATAAAATGTCAAGGGTACAACCTGGTGCTATTCATCAATAGCGAATTGTCAACCCCAAATAATTTCTCACTAGTAACCACACTGGCTGCAATACATGCAAGAACAGTTATCCTGTTTACTGAACCAGACAAAATGTCACGGGCACAACTTGGTGCTATTCATCAATCGCGGAATATCAACCCCAGATAACTTCTCACTGGTAACCACACTGGCTGCAGTACATGCAAGAACAGTCATTCTGTGTACTGCGATAGTCATGGGGACAGTAAAAGCTGGTCGGAAATAGTTATGAACATCATGTGATAATAGCAACCTCCATGTTATTCAAAAAAGAAGGGCACAG
>KN837159.1:123623-146603 GCA_000827215.1 Sphaerobolus stellatus SS14
GGAGGTCTGCTGAGTGCTGTGGGTGGCAAGTGCAAAAGGCCTGCGGCACCGCACTTGCTTACTCAGCACTTAGACCTCGTTAGGCGCTCACCCTCGTACCTCAGGCTTGCGCCTATCACCAACTACCTCAAGCCATGATCCGTGCGCGCGTGCCGATGCACCGGTGGGCTGGCTCGCCGTTTCGGTTCCGCGTCGTACTTCGAACAGTCACGTGACGGATGATTTCGTGTCGCACCTGCTGCTTTCCCTCTCCCCACCACCTGGATCAACCGGCTCTACCCCTCGCAACTTGATGGCTTGTCTGCTTAACAGTATGTAATGCCTTCCAACCAAAATTCATGATATTAACTGTTTCCTTTGTAGTATCGAATGTTCGAGCCCAGTATTCACTGATGCGATGCATGGTTTACACGTAGTAAGTCCTCTCCTGGACTGAAAACTGTTAATAATCTTTCATTCTAACACACAAATCCTTTTAAAGTAGCTGTGTTATGTTCTATTGCATTAAGGAGGGTGTGGGTTACCTATTTTTGCCCGATATCCCGTCTAGTAAGGTTTCTCAACCATTTTCCGACATATACTAATAGCTCTATATCCAGAAATATCTAATAATACTCTGACAGACATCTGATGTATTCCCTTAAAGATTATATGACGGGTTGGATATTTTATTTGAGCCTGTTATTGCCACTTGGTGAGTTTTCCTATGATTTTTTGGGACCGATTACTCAGCATCTAGCCTCCAGAAATGTTTCCTAACCTCTCAAGCACTGTTTTAGATCTATCCATGAGTAATATACTGGCCGAGCATTTTATTTCAACTTGGTATCACCGTTGCATGAGTTTTTCGACGATTTTTCACTTAATTACTCATTGCTTTGCCTCCAGAAATATCTCACAGTATTCTAACTTGTATCAGAATCTTTATAATGCATTCAAGTGCACGGGATAGCCGCTGGGCATTTTGTTGTAGCCTGGTACGTCAATCCACTGTATTTCTCGGTAGATTTCAGCTATATATTGACCGTATTGTCCCCCAGATTTTTTGAAACCTTTTAGCATTGCTTGTGATCCATATGGAGTACAGAAGGTGCGGAACATATTTTTTTGGCACTTGATATCTCCTCTCAGTGAGTTATTGTTTTGTTCAATTGGGTATTTTCCTTCTCGGCTTCGCAGGTAAGTTTCGTAAAGAGGTGTCCCGTGCTAGGCTGGCGAGGAGGATGAGAATACGAGGGATCGAATTTCTGGGAATATATAACAGCAAGAGGTTTCAGGTCTCAGTATACAGTGATAGATACGCCGTATTTGATGCAATGTATGCCAAAAGAGAATTAATGAAACCTATTCCTGGGGCAAAACTGCGAAAGTTGACTCAATAGTGAGTCGGCTTTGTGAGAGAGAATATATTGCTAGGACGTTTATGAGCTTAATTCTCATCAGAACAGGGTAATGGTGCTCATGAAGGGAGAGTGCAGAGACAGGAATGGAATTCAATACTTTTCTTGAATCAAGTAAATATTAACTGGTACCATAGCCTACGTTTTTGGTGCACACTTTTTCTGTACAACAGTGTGTTACACTGGGAAAATAAATAAAGGAGACTCTGGGATTTTCCTACCATTATTCCTAAATGGCACAGGATACAAATGGCTTCCTATGACGGTCTAACGCCAAAATTAGATTAGTTATACAGCTGTAGTTGGTATGCTTCGACAAATGAAGAGAGACGTGATAAATCCTGTTTTATAACAAGAAAGGAAACAATGGGACAAAGCGTCGCACACTACTAAGGCGTATGAAAGTGCCCTGCTGTAGTCAGTACTTTGTGAATGCTCACCTGAGAAAACACGTTATACACGCTCTAGGTTCTAGAATATGGATAGTCGAAGAGAATAAATATTAAAATATTTAAGGATAATGCCAGTGGTACGCATACTTTCAGAACGTTTGAGTGTGAGGTAGGCCTCCACGAACATTGATTAATGTGGGCACGCCATAGACGTTCTAGATAAAGAAAGAGTCTCGACAATCATAGACCAAAACGTGGAATGAGACAATAATGGATATAGGACGATGTGTGGTAGAAAAGGCTTCGAAGGACGTTCATGGAGGATTGGTATGGCGGATCCTGGGCAAAGAAGGCCCTGCAACGGGGCA
Source organism: Sphaerobolus stellatus SS14 (assembly GCA_000827215.1). Classification (NCBI taxonomy): domain Eukaryota; kingdom Fungi; phylum Basidiomycota; class Agaricomycetes; order Geastrales; family Sphaerobolaceae; genus Sphaerobolus; species Sphaerobolus stellatus. Next base: position 125,784 of record KN837159.1, read on the forward strand.
TACGCGAAACGTGGCAGGGTAAAGTCCGTGGTATGACCCTGATAAGATAACCCCGGAAGGGCGAGCGGAATGCGAGAAAAAGATGAAATAAAGCAGATAGCAGGGTAAACACGGAATAGACAAGGAATAAGCGAGATACTTAGAACACTATAGAGGGAATAAAATGCCCCGATGCGACCACGGAATGCGATGTGAAATATGTCAATAGCACCAACGAAACAATATCGCCGGTGGAATACGGGCGCAGTGCTTGGTGGCAGGAAGTCTGTGTGAAGGGTTCATTGCACGGCCCGCCGCAAGAACCGTGACGGTGACGGTGAAGCGTGACGTCAACTGACATCTCAGAGTCGATCGCTAGGCCTCTGTTGATTCACGTTACGGGGATTAACCTGATTGGCCAGGCGCATATCCCACCTCCGACCGCCAACCTCTCCTCCACGTCTCCCGGCGTCGCGCACTCCAACACCACAGCCCAGAACCCCATGAGTGCCAATCAACGTTGAGCCTACGGGCGCAGCTGACGTGTGCTATTCAGAACGGAATGCATAGCAGCTCAAACAACAGTGCGTGGGCTTCGTTCTTTTATCGTGTACTGCTAACCTAGTTACAATTTCTTAACGCACTACGCGCCCTAGCTGCCAGCCATCTCGCTCTTCGCTACCTCCACCAGCATCCCTTCAACAATCTCTCCAGGCTGTGGTACGCGGTATGTACGAACGAGACAATGTGCTTACTTCATCGTATGACCTGCTGCTTTTGTTCACCTCCTCCAGCTTCACTCTCGGTGTCGGCACGATCGCGAACCCACCTCCCACAACACTGTTCAGCACCGCGCTCGGCACGCCCCCCAGCATCGCGCTCCCCAATGGACCCATCGCCGACACGCTCCTCACCCTTCAAGCAAGCCTGCACCACGTCATCGTCGGCGCAATGGACGACCGCACGCTGCAGTTGAACGGCTCCATCGCTGGCGGTGCACGGCGCGACGGCCCTATTCAAAGCGCGCAGTCTATCCCGAAGACGCGCGAGGTGATGCTGCAGTATGTTAGTAAGGTATTTGCGTTTCTTTCGAAGTTAGGGGAGTGGGAGATTGAGTTTAAGACGATCAAAGGTGCGTTCTTCTGTTGACATCTGCCTTATCATCCACTAACATATTCATTCCGCACTTAGCTGAATCCCCGCATGTCTTCCACGTCCGCTTTGCGGCACTCGAGATCAAATACAACTACCTCACTCTAATCTACGTCACGCATTCGCTCCTCAGTGTTCTACGGCATCCCGCTCGCACAGGCATCGAACGAGACGAAGTGTTCCATCTGGAGCTGGAGCGTCACAGGCAACAAAGCTGCACATCGCGTGTTGGAACTGTGGAACAAGTTCCGCAGGGATGAGCGAGCCTGAGCCTGACACCACCTCAACAAGCGGCAGTGACAGCGGCACCAGCGGACGAACCCTCTCCTCTACAACCCCCGCCGCAAACCCCACGTCTCCCTCCTTCTCTCCCACACTCTCGTCGCATGCCTACCCACACCGCCCCTCGTCCCGCCCCTCATCGCACGCCCCCGACTGCATCTACGCAATGGTTGTCATTGCCATCATGCTTATCCTGCGACACCAAGTTGCAGCATACGAGTTCGGGTGCCGCCGCTCCATCTTCGAGTCGCCCCCCGCTGGGTTCACAAAGCAAGCAGAGGTCGCCATACGGCGCGTCGCTCGTTCAATGGGGTCATGCACTATCGCTCGTTCCGCAGACCATCGGGATGAACATAGGGATGGAGCGAAGCGGACTGAGCACGCCGCAGTGCGATACGCAGAGATCATCGACGCTCTCCTGCGCGTATGGGAAGAAAAGCATAGCGCGAAGGTTTACGCACTTTCCAACGGCCAAGGTGGTGACGGCCTTAGTGCAGGCTTATTCGACCGCCGCACGATCCACGAGAACGCGGACGTGCTTTCTTGTCCTACTAGCGTGAGGGCAGAGACACCTACGACAAGCCAGGGATTCAACACGCCGCAGTGCGAGATGGACAGCGCGTTGCCTGGCTCGTGTAATCCTGCTCATGCGCAGGCACATGCGCCGTTTCATCATACGTCCCAGTCCCAATCGCCGCACCAGCAATTCCATCCTCATCCCCATCACCTCCCCAACACACATTACTCCCGATCCCAATCGTACCCACATTCCCACTCGCAACACGTGCCGACCCACCTTAACTACCCCCACCAAAGTCAAAGTCATCATCAACAAATGCACCCTCCCCAAAACCCGCCGTACCAAGGCCCCCTCGAGATGAACCTCAGTCTCCTCGGCACCGACCTCAGTCTCCTCGGCACCGACCTCAGTCTCCTCGGCACCGACCTCAGTCTCCTCGGCACTGACCTCAGTCTCCTCGGCACCGACCTCAGTCTCCTCGGCACCGACCTCTTCTCCGACGCTGCTGATGAGTTCGCGTGGGATGGACTAGGGAGTTTGGATTGGAGTTTGGGCTTTGGGGCTGTACAGGATCCGAACGCTGGTAATGGTGGGGGGTATGGGGATGGGGTGATGATTGTTTGGTTCGATATTGTGGGTCGATATCTGGCTTTTTGCTGGTTTGTTTGTTTGTTTGTTTGTTTGTTTGTTTGTTTTTTTTTGTTTGCCCGCTAATCCGGACGTCCACCCGACGACGTTGAAGATATTCGATATTCAAATCTCGTTCTGTATTGCACTACATCGCTGTTTGGCCTGCCTGACTCTTTCTGTTTCCTAATCTGATTCCAATGATAAATCCCTGCTCTCGTATCTTATCTTAGCTTCCTGTGCTTATAGACAATCCATCCATTTTGTCAAGTCGCGTAATCTTTTATAGTTGAAGTTGCTAAGCATCTTATGACATGTAGTAAACAACGCGGTTGGGAAGGATGATTAATCTCTGACCTCATCATGACAGCTAGACTTTCTTTTGAGTCTGAATCTGTTGTATTCCGGGATGTATATTCGTAGTATAGTAAAGTACGAATCTCAAAGTCGAAGCGATTGAAAATAATAATCGTGAATCCCTCCCTTTCTTCGCTCTCTGAATATTTCCTTAATATCGCGCTCAACAATAATTAAATCAAATCACACGACATAAATGCCAGACATAATAATACACCAAGTTCTGGTATTCTTTCGTTCACACGGCTTATTTACTTCCATCTCTCCTCTAAAAGCTCCGTCGACTTTATACTTAATTCATATTTCCGCGATAAAGACAGATTCAAATTCAAATTCCTAGCTTCCAGAGCTGCCAGGAACCGGGAAACTGGTCATCCCCAGAGTTCTCCCCTTTTCACGGTTGACTATTTCTTCGGCGAGTCTCGGGCTCCACGCCGCCGTAGGCTGGCACAAATCTCTAGGGATGACCAGTCTGCCCCGCCAATACCTCATGTCCCATAATTTTTAAGCTACACGGGATTCCTGATTGCAGCCATGAATGAAGACGTTAAATAAGAAGTAGATTGTCTAAGGGGGGAAAAGAGGGGGAGAAGTCATAATGCTAAACAGCATCGGAGAAATGGAGCACTGGCTACCATATGAGGCGGGAAGGTAGACGCTTGGCCGAAAGGCTTCGCATCAAATGTCCAAAAAAGCTTCTAAGTCGATGGAGGGCTTGGAGGATATTCGAAGGGTGCGGGATGGAGCTGTTAGAGGGGCAAATGGTGTAGGAAATGCGAAGGGAGATAGTCCTAATAGCATATATGGGAAATGAATGCTTCGGAGGTGTTGGATTGTGCGAAGCAATGTTGAGGCTTGAAACATTCCTTTTACCCTTTCATTACAAATTCTCCGGTGTATTATACCCCGCGCAGCTCAAGCTCCAGTAAAGGTTCCCCCCAACAAAATACTCCAAAGCAGCTACATACTGCCAAATGTCCTCTGATCCTGGTGGTAGTTCCATGCGCAAATGTTTTGCACGTATTTCCTCGTCAATAATCATTCCCTTTAACATTCATTTAGCTTCCTTCTCTGGCAAGTTGAATTGTTTCATGAGGATGGGGAAGGAATTTCCAAATCCAATCTGAAGAGAGATATTTCTCCTTGCCCCAGGAAAAATAATCATTTATCAATCCCACTAGCCTCATCATGGCATCCTCAAAATCCTTCATGGCTGCAAATTCGTCATCAGAAAGATGGATGTCCATAGCCCACCGGAGAAAGTGCGTGCAGACACTGATGAACCTTAGTAACCAATTCGTGTAGGCAGCTGTTAGGAACCAACTTACGATAAACCTGAATTGATGAGCCTCTTTGGTATATACTCATCCATTGTCTTCGCGTCCATTGGATGACTGTCATATTCCTCCAAATATCGGTCCAAGGTGTGTATAAGTTCCGGTGTATTGATTGGATCTAGTGCCATGATCTCTTGTCTGATTTTTTGAAAGTAGGCTTTCTTGGCCCCTACAGTTTCTCCGGTATCACTGTTCTGATCAAACTCCGGATGCAAAGCCTGGCGCAGGACCTCATGTTCATGAAGGGCTGATTGGTGAGGTTTTTCCTCGTTGATATCTAGAGTACGTGTTATCATCACTTCGTTATAAATGCTATGAAGTGCTTGCTTACCATCATGAACCCAGGTCAATTCTATGATTTTCAGTCCTGCTTCCAGGATAAGTGAAGGCGTACAGATTTACTGGGCCTTTATGGCGATGAAGTGATTGTTTTCGATCCTTCGAGCCAGGTTCCATCAGGAAAGTTGACACAGAATCTAGTCTATATACCAACTCCTAGCTTCGATTAGCGAATCCATCATTACCTAGTGCTACCTAGTACTACCTAGCACTATAGAGAGTTTAGCGCACAGTTTTACTGATGTCGATGCATTCTTCGATAGCATGGTGCATAGCCACCTCGATTGCAGCGACATTGCAGTGAGTACGGACAGGAAAAGCACTGAAGTATGATGGGAAGAGACTCGTATCTACCGCTGAGGAACTTGACACGTCGAAGGTCATCAAGGTGGAGTAAAGTGCATGAGTTTGCTATCCTCTATTAAATGGATCTGTCGATAGTTAACATTTCCAATAATGTCACATATCCTGCCACCCTCAATGATGGAGAAGTCCTGTATGGTGACAGGATTCGGAGGGGAAGAAGACCATGACGGTGATGGACTATGGGTCGATACAAATCGAAGTGGCAGGCGCCTTGATGGGCAAACCTGTGGTATCTAGGGGTCTGCCCTTCCCACGGTCCTCGACCAGTTTTCAGATCCAAAATGATGTGGAGTTAGTTCTCTGGTACTTTGCGCTGCCTTGTTGGCCGCGCAGATATCTTGAGATGACCAGTTTGCCGGAGAACCTCCGATCGGTAACTGAAGTACGAGAATATTGAAGCTGGCGTTTAATTTATTAATGATATTCTAGAATCTTCCTGAGCGTATCAACCTAGCCTACCATGAGGGAATCTGCAGGTGAACGGATTCTTTCTTATTCAGTCTTCTATGTAGGTTTGATTGACATACATCAAAGTGTCTGGTCTCGGAGGTCCAATTGTCTCCGCGCCATCAGCTTCTCTTAGCATAAGTTGACCTGAATGTTGACGGATCTTCTTTTCTTTCGAGCGCTTGAATCAATATTTCATCTAACTTCACAGAACTGAATAAACAGACTTACGACAATAATGCCACACAGCGATTCTCGTTTAGGAACATTGGGAATTTTATTTCAATCTAGTTTAATTCATTGTCAATTTCTTTGTAGTGAAAAATTGTGGCAAGGTGGTGTTCAATTTATTAATGGCATTCCAGAATCTTCCTGAACGCAGCTCTATGGTTCGCTTGAGAGTTGCTCCTTTCCATAGATTGATATGGGAAAACTGGGCTTGCACGGCAAACTGGTCATCTCTAGGTATCCGCGCCACCAATAGGGCGGTGCAGAGTACCAGAGAACTAACTCCCCACCATTTTGGATCCGAAAACTGGTCGAGTACCGTGGGTAGGGAAGAACCCTAGATACCACAGGTTTGCCAGAAAACCCTCCACTCGATGTTCGGGGTCAGCTATAGTTTTGATATAAAGAGAGAAGTCATTTCTATTCCGCTGTCTCAATTTTTCCACCGCCCGACTCCCCCAAAGAATGACCTCGACGGGAAGGTTCGATTCCTTTAAACCCAACGTCCCTTCGCGGATTACGCCTCGTTTGCATCCTAAAACAAACGAAGTTATATCACGAGTAGATGAATGGTTCCTAAGGCACTGGGCGTTTCCCAATGAGGCTGCCATCGAGGACTTCCAATCCAGTGACTTCGCCCTCTTCATCTGCTATGGTATGCCAGATACTCTTAATGAGATGATAGAACTTGCCTGTAAGATAGGTAATCTTCTGTTCTTTGTCGATGGTAGGCATCATCCTGCAGCTTCGGAATCGGTACTTACTTTATTCAACGTCCAGATGAAATAGACAACTGGTCCATAGAAAAGCTCAAAACTTCTACAAGAAATTTGCCGGGCTCATTCTAGGCGAAGGAGATATTCACCCTGTTACGCAACTCGAAAAAATTCTTCGCGACCTCTTTGCAGAAATCCGCGGAATAGGAACGCTGGCCAGGACTTCTGTGAAGAAGTTGTTCGGTGGTTTAAGCTCACTGCCAGCCACGCTCGTCCGTAATGGAAGTCCTCCGGCGACATTTTGGAGTACTGTGAATACCGAATCATAGAAGCAGGTTTCTGGCTGACCATTTCCCTGACGCGGTGTGCTATGGATCTGCAGCAACCACAGAGGGACAACGAGGTTGTAAGCGAGTGCGAGCATCTTGTGGGATATCACGCAATGTTGGTTAACGATTTATTTTCATACGGAAGGGAAGTGTCGAGGACAAGTATGGGAGAGGTCGGTGCCGCCCTCATCAATTCCGTCTTGGTCGTGCAAAATGGTCAAGGTATTGGAGAACAAGGAGCGATGATGTGGTTGGAGAGTTATTGTGAGATGTTAGACAGGAAGTTTGAAGAGATTGCATCGACAACAACTCATTTGGGAGAGGACGTGAATACGGAGGACGCGAATAGATACATAGACGCACTGCGACTCCTAATGGCTGGTAATTTGAAGTGGAGTGCTGTTTGCGGAAGATATAATAAACTCTAGTTGAAACCCTTTCCTTCTGTTACATAAAATTAACAGCTTATATGGTTTAACTGTTAATGTTTGATTATACGAATCCACCAGATAGTTAGGACTTGTAAGGACTACACTGCCACCGAATAGGATGTGCAGGAGCTTGAGTGAGGGATGGAAGATGTTGGAATGAAAAATGACGCAACCCAACAAGAGCTATAAACAGGAGACTACTGGTAGTCTATAGTCAGCAATAAATATCATTTTTTTCAGGTCCATACCCAGTATATATACATAAGAATAATGGGCCTTAGCGTGAGATTCATATACGCTAGGTATGCTATACATGGGACAATGTGGACGTATAATAGACATGCCACTAACGGTCCGCATCAGGTGTACGTTTGGGGCACCATCTACAGTGGTTCAAATGTGTAGGATATTATTTAAACCCTCCATAAAATCTCTCGCCACGTCCTATTTTCCAAGATTTCTAGTGTCTGCCCAACATATATATTTGACCACCTGATCCAAGCCCACTAGACGTATGTCTGACCCTTCCTTCATGCTCTTACAGGATATCACTAAGAAATCTTCTAGCGAAGTTTGAAAGGCAGTCTAAGGGTGCTATATGCTGCCTTTCTCTTGTATCTCCAGCTGGCTATTAACCCAGAGGCAACCATGCACAGAAGATGGCTCTGCAGCAGCAGCAAACGTACAACGCAGTGGCATCCCGCACTAATAACATACCACATATCTCCTTGGATTAACCCAATATTCTATCCGTGGCTATTCTTATTATATCCACGGTCATAATTCCATCTCTATCCACCGATTGAGCAATATATAGGGTTCAAATGTGTAGGAAGTTATTTAAAACCCTCATAAGGTCTCGCGTTACGTCCTATTTTCCAAGATTTCTAGTGTCTGCCCAGCATGTATATTTGACCACCTGATCCAAGCCCACCAGAAGTATGTCTGACCCCTCCTTCACGCTCTCACAGGATATCGCTAAGACAGTTTCTAGTGAAGTTTGAAACGCAGTCTTAGGGTGCTATACATTGCCTTTCTCCTATATCTACAACTGGCTATTCACGCAGAAGTAACCATGCACAGAGGATGGCTCTGCAGCAGCAGCAAATGTACAGCGCAGTGGCATCCCGTGCTAATAACACACCATTGATTTCCTTGGATTATCCCAATATTCTATGTGTGGTCATTGTCATTATATTCTAGTGGCACATCATACCAATTTATGACAATCACTTACTAAGTTGCCTGTCGTTAGACACGTCATTAGGTGCGGTGATGCATACACATTTGATGGTGTATTACATGCCTTCAAATGTATGAATGGTTCGCCTCCTATGGAGCCAATAATTAATAGTACTGTAATTATTGGCTGCGTGGATAGTTCTGACCAGTTGCTAATTCTTTTGAGGTCACCGCTGTTGCTCTTTCTAGGTATCTTTTCCTCGTAATTTTCTATGTGAGGTCTCCGCACTTAATATTCACCCCATCTCTAGACGTATGTCTCACATGTATATGTCTCTAGACGTACGTCTCACGTGCATATGCCGGTGTGGCGTCATGTCAGTATCGCATAAATTTAGTTAATGAGATGACTTGTACACTTATACATCAAGAAACCGGGCAAATTCACTTAGGTAGATGTTCCATAGTGAACTATAGCAGATATCGTTCTCCAAAACTCGCTTCATAGTTAGTTATACTAAGTGCTACCCCAATGGTGCCTGGTAAAGTTTTATCGACTTCACAGATTCTTTACGTGGCTCGCCAGGCGTTTTGGGTTTTGGATCGTTGCGACAGAGGTTCAATAGGTTGTTGAATATCAAGTTCTGGTTATATGTATTTATCAGTGGGTCCATCATTCAGCAATAAATAGCCGCAGTATTATCACATCACCTGATCCTTTATCCAATCGCCTTCTTTCGCATATTATAAAGCTCCGAAAGTTAAAAGCTCTTCGAGAACCATATCACCTGACCTTTTATCCAGTCGCCTTCGTTCTCATATTCTAAAGTTCTGAAAGTTAAAAGCTCTTCGAGAACCATATCACCTGATCTTATATCCAGTCGCCTTCTTTCGCATATTATAAAGTTCCGAAATTAAAGATCTTCGAGAACTGATTTTAAGCGCGTAAGAAGCCCCAATGTTCAATTTCATCGAATAAAGTCTGAAGGGCCTTGCATTGGCGAGGTCAAGTGAACAAATTGAACGAGTTCACCAGACAGTCCCCGATGTAACGAAATAACTTAAAACTCAGAAAGAGACCCTCATTGATGAACGTTTGAAGAGTCGGGTTGTCTAAAAATAGGTGTCAACGCGCGGGAAGGTCCCAAGGAATTATAAGAGTAAGAGAAGTCCATTTCAGGTCCCTTCGACCTCCCCGACTGGCCCAACATGGCTGCATGTTTATTTACTCGCAAATTGATAATTATCAAGTGTGCCAAAACTTTGAAGGGTTCGACTATTGACTCAACTAACTCACTGACAGTGATCTCGATGCCGCTGCTACTTTGCTTTTCACCTTTGATGATCAACCTAGCGACATTAGTGGAATGGGAACGGTATATTGTCAATTTTTCCCCACCGTCTTTCGGTATGATCTTTATTTTGTTCATATTGGCTCCATTCCTGACTCCAAAACCTTAGTACCATCCCGTTTCCTGCAGGGCGTAAGTTTATGTTGGGCAGCTCAGCGAGCCCTTACTACATGCTTGAGTTTAGGTCAACACAGTGCAGAGCTGAATTATTCCAGCCAGTAATCAGAGACACCCATGCACAGAAACGGATTTTTGACTATCAGCTTCTTCTAGGTTAGCATTCACGTCACCTCAGATTGAAGATGGAATTGTCATTCAACCGGCGACGTTCGAACCAATTGCTGTAGGTTTTGCCATTCCATACCGTTCCTTCGAGGCTTTCTCACACCACACGTAGCCAGGATACAAGACCACTTTGACATTAAAAGACGATATTGTCGATTTTTCGGTAAAAACTATTCCTTATCTTTATAGAAATCTGGTGGCTGATTACTACACAGCCTCCTATTCGCAACAGCAGTGGCAGAGGCGATGTAATCCAAGCCTTGAACAGCACTGGTGGTAAAGTTACCATTGGAGTTGGTAAGATCTCTATAACGTCTCATTCAAATGTGATGGAATAATGCACAATTCAAAATCAGGTTTCATGGATGTTCAAGGACGAAGGGCCAAGACAGCTTTGGTTTGGGAGAATGTCTTGTAAGTCGCCATATATGAGATTCGATGAAGGGATGCTGACCATAATCATAATCTATTTCATTCTGAATAGCTCAAATTCTACCGTCATCGCAAAGTTTGTCCCGAAGCTGAGGGCATACGTTGCCCCTGATCACCGAGTAGATGAAATATTAATGGGCCGACCTGCAACGGCCCCGATTTGGGAAATGGATCTTAACAATTTGAAGGAAGTAAGCACTTGGGCGTTCAAGCAAAAGCAACCCAGTGGAGAATATTATTTGGAAGAATTGTTGATGATTTAGCTTTGTATGAGTCAATTTTCGTTGTAGCGTGGTTTCAAATTTCATTTTCAGAAGAGCTTCGTATATGGATCTTATGAAGTTTTGATTCAACAGATTTACTACTAAGGATCAAGTTTTTTTCAGTGCTATTTGAGAAAAGACTTGCAGAGTTGAAGTTAGAAAAAGTAAGAGGATAATGGTTTTGGATTCTAGAAACACGCCGGTGTCATGGCAGAACCATTTTCGAAAATGTTCCCACATCCAAAGTACATTCTGACCTCAGCATATCTGCTTGATGGACAAACAAAGAATTTCGTTCGAAGAATATGGTCTAAATTGAATGTCAGGGATGAGAAATTGAAACACCGCACAAATGTTTCATAACCACACTGATGACTCATAGGTTTATGTCTTGCATTCATGAACGAATCCATATTCCTTACCTTATGAACTTGATATGAATGGTTCAATAGGCTCCAGTGGTACCCATTGGCAGCCACTGGTGGTCACTGGTGGTCAAGATCGGTCAGACTGGTCACGGGAATACTCCCAAAGAGGGAAACTCACAGGCCAGGTGTGCTATCTAACTCATACCTAGGGCTTATTCTAACACCCTATCTAGGTCTCTTTAGATTTGATCCTGGACACTACCCAAATGGCCATTGTGGTGCACACGTCTCCTCTCACTCCATTACATCTTCCCCCTCTTCTTCAAAAAAAGGTCCCTTGAAAGGACAGGCTCCAAAGCAGTGCAAGTATCCTGTTTCTGGTGGTAAGCACATAGCTGAACTTGACCTTTATGTCATACTAATAGTTTGTGCTTTGACGGTCTTAGCTGCAAAACCCTTGAGCCCTCCCCTCCTTTGTTCAACCTGATGGATAAGCATAAAGCCAAAGGTAAGCTTGCTTTGCATATTACTTCTTTAGTCTTGATACTAGTGACTGATTTTCTGTCAGCTCATGCTCTGGTTACTGAGCTTTCCTCAAGAACCCCTGCTGCTGAATCTTCTAGGTTTTTTCTTCCTATCAATGTCAGTGATGATGAGGATGACTTCATGGGTGAGTGGCTATAGTAATCAGCCCAGAATTGTATACTAATTATCTGGTACAGAGGAGGAAAATCTCCAACCCCACCTTCTTGTCATCAGAGGTAGTCTGTTTGCCTTCATGATGCCCCTCCACATTACTCTACCCACCCTCCACATGACTCTCTTCCTCACATTGTCACTGGATCCTCCCTTGCAACCCCAGCTCAAATTCCCATTGTCAACTCAAGATCCAACAACAGACTCCATAAGTACCAACACTTTCTCTTCTATGCTCCTTTGTTCATATGTTCTTCAGGTACCCACAGTGGGATCTTTAGAGGGTATGAGCCTAATGAGCATTATTACTGGAATACTCAGGAACTCACCATGCTGGTGGATCCTTCACTTGTTATATCCAGGAACATCAACATCCCTTTAGGTGTACAACAGATAAACTGTTGTTTACACATCCATTGAATTTTTAAGATTCTTGTGAGTGAGATTCTCTCATTTACCCACATGAAAGCAACAGATTGGTCCATTGATTTACCTGTTGATTTCAAGGAATTGCAAGGAAGTGTATTTAAAGTCAATTTTAGACTAAAGACTGATTCCCAATGACTTATGAGTATATATTATACTATTACAGAGTGTTATCAGTCATCTATATCATTGTCATTTTCATTATCTACCCTTCCAGTGAACTCTGTCTGTGCCAATGCTCCTCCTCTGTCAATGATTGCCCAACACCCTCAATTGAATATCCTGCCTACCACCCCCTGAATGGCAGCTAACCCACTACTTCAATGGCACCAAGATCATCATAATGGTGGATACCACTTTGTGCATTGGCTTCATTGTTGGTGGGACGAATAACTGCAAGTGCTAGTGTACATTTGATGCCTGGCACTTCCCCATCCAACAGAGAATTTGAGCATTGATGCTTCCTGTGGTCTTGCTCTTCTGAACTGTCTTGAAGCCAATATTCACTCTGAGGCAGGGGACAGATAAGGATGTGCTGGAGTTGACCATATAATGTTCATTTTCCGAATACTGGTCGTCTCTTATGTTGATGAATGTAAATATCAATGAGAACATCATACTATTAAGACAGATATTTATTAGGTAAGTGATAATTAAAAAAATATTAGAGAGTTTGCTTCTTCACAAAAGTATTGTCACAAAGTATATGATGTGGTGGCTCTTTACTCTGATGGCTCTCATTAAATCCCCCTCTCCATCTTGTAACAATTGTGCCCATTGTGTCATTTCTTGAGGTACAAGATCTGAATTTTGTAGCTCTCTAATGGTGAGGTCAAACCAAGCAGTGAGATGGGCCAAAACACATAAGTAAAGATGATTGCTAAGTCTCAAAGTACTGTGTGTCAGTAAAAATACTGCATAAGGATCTGTAATTGTAACCAGATTATTTTGAACAAGAAATGATCATGATCATGATGCTAAAGCATACAGTTTTCAAGACGGAAACCTCATTCTTTAGGAGTTAAAGCTGTATGTGATAATTGTTCTTTGAGGCCATCATGTGTTCAGAGGATGGAGTTAATTTGCTCTAATTCCAGTATTCATAGGTTGAGATTGTCATAAGGATATAGTTTGATCAGTTGAGGAGAGGTGACCTGTGTGAAGTGTATAGCCTTTGAAGTCATGGTTTAATGGGATATATTGAAATTGCTTGCAAGAGATGTGTCCATTAGCTTCAGATCAATCCTCATTGCAGTGTGGACATTGTGTAAGATCTGATAAATGACCAGTGAAGGCACAACATGAGTTGATACAGCAGTCATAGTTCACAGGTGATAAACCTGATAAATTGTGAATGCATCGCCTCAGGACCTTCAATGAATCAATCTTCAGCTCTGGCCAGGTATGATGAAGCTTTTCATATGCTCAGCTGTCAGTCACACTTTGCTCTGGTAAGCAAAAGCATGAAGTGCTTCAAAGTCCTCTTCCGAGAACTTGGTCGATGCTGAAGAGTAGTATGAACAGAGATTTTTTTCATCCAACCTTCATGTGCAGATCTCATTTCCCAATCAAGGTTTAATGGTCCTTGAGCTCCAGGCAAGCCCCTAAATGTGTGGTTAAGGAGTTTGTCACTGTCATTTTCTTCTGAGTCAGAAAGGCCCCAGTCTTTATCCTCACTCTCAGGAGCATCTTCTTGGTCTTCTTCTCCATCCGAGGCACTTGAAATTGATCCATAGAGGTGTTCAACATTAATGCCAAGTGGTAATTCAAAATTCAGCAAGTGGTAATTCAAAATTCAGCTCTGGGTCAGCAGCTGGCACATTCTCTACTCCAAATTAGCTATACTTAGCAATTGGTTTCAAACGCAGTGAGCTTTTCAAATTATCGAGTCTGTGCCCTATGCTTACCTTAGTTCAAGATGGCTCGCAGGGTAGGAAGATGTTGGGCCACACACAGTTCATCTTCCCCTAGCATGAACTCGTCTGAGAGAGACAATGAGATCGAGATGTTGAAAGGTAATCATGACTTGGGTTCACAGTGCCTGCTACAGCACGCAGGCTACCCTATTGTTGGTTTAAGACAGCCTGCTACAGCAAAGGGGCTACTGTATATATTATTATTCGTTTGAGACGAACTGTTACAGCACGCAGGCTACCTTATATATTATTAGTTTGAGACGGAATACCATAGCAGACGTGATCCAATACATATCTAATTCTTTTTTGAGAGGGCGTGCTACAGCAAACAGGCTAGCTTATATCTAATTCATTCTGAGAGGGTGCGCTACAGCAAACAGGCTAGCTTGTATATTATTAGTTTGAGACGGACTGCTACAGCAAACAAGCTGGAATATATATTATTATTATTATTGACTCTCGCTGCTACAGCATTCTGGCTGAGATATATTTTATTAGCTCGAAGGCCTGACATTGGGTTGCTACAGCGTACAGGCGACGCTGAGGGAGGGAAATATTTCACGCACCAGGTGTAGGCGCCTTGAATATATGTTATTAGGGTGCTAGAGCATAGCGGCTGAAGTTTATAAGATTAGTTTGCTACGGTCGGCTACAGCAAAGCAGGGGTGACTATGTTTAATACAGTGGTGAGCCTCCAATTGCTTTTGCTGCAGCATACTGGCTATGCCCATGGAGCCGATGTCTCCTGTGCTGCCGGATACAGGTGATGTCGAATTCTAGTGGGGGCCTGCTATTAGCCCTGCTGCAGAAATAAGGCGACAGGTGGTTCACCTCATATAACGCGTGCTGCGGCGTACATGGGGTTTATTTGGGATCATTGCTCGAATGCTGCGGGAATTAGGTGGGGACATTTCGGGCCTGCCCGTTTGGCTACCGTGTCGGGAAGATGGTCGGCATATATGGCAGTCGACTGTCATATAACCTTGCTACAGGAAAAAGTTTTGAGGCATATGGTGTTTCACAGGATATGTAACTGCCATTGCCCGTGCTACAACACAATCCAAGCAGGGTACCTATATTCTACAGCAATACTATCAACCTCTGGTGTACCTTGAGTGAAATCCTCTAAGGAGCATGTATCACTATCACTACCATTGTGGTCACTACTAGAGCTACCAGAATCATTATTATTTGAAGGTGCGAGGGTTAATATAAGCATGGAGATTGGGACAAACGGACATGAAAGGCTTGGTATTATTAGGGACAGAACCAGGGGAGTGCATAGGTCAACTATCGGCAAACAGCTATATGACTAATAACAGTATAGACCATGACATTGACGATTTACAAGAGCGGGACTTTTAACGGAGCTACTGTGGAGCTCGCCGAAACACTGCTGGTTCGGACTCCACCTCAGAGGACGCCAGTGTGGCAGCAGAGCTCCTGGGGAGTTCCTCGGGAGGTCCACAGACAGTGCAGCATCGAAATGGGTGGCTCGGAGGAGCTCAGTTGGCGGCGAGAGGAACTCGTGAGATGTCTGATGCGGGTTTTTCAAGCTAATTTTAGCTATCATTCAGATGGTGTATATGGGAGGTCTTCCTGAGGAGGTCGGCTGATCAGAATGCCTAATAGGCCAGAGCCGATTGCTGGGTTCCCATGTACCTAATAGGCGTCACGGGTGGGGTATCCGTACTCGTACCGCCAGGCCAGATACAAGTCGGTCAGGGACTGGCCAGGCATTTTGGATTTTTGCGACACATTATTCCTTACATCGGGGGCTGTCTGGTGAGCTCATTCAATAGGGTCACTTGAACTCACTAATGCAAGGCCCTTCAGGCATTATCCAACCAAATTGAGCATCAGGGCTCCTTACGCGCTTAAACTCAGTTCTCGAAGAGCCTTTAACTTTCGGAGCTTTATAATATCCAAAAGAAGGCGACTGGATAAAAGATCAGGTGATATGGAATAATACTGTAGCTATTTATTGCTGAATGACGGACTCATTAATAAATACATACAATGAGAAGCTCGGGCACAACAAAACGCACCAGAGAGTAGAATCTTCTCCAAAGTCCTGAGAAGCTCGGGCATAACAAAACGCACCAGAGAGTAGAATCTTCTTCAAAGTCTTGAGAAGCTCGGGCACAACAGAACGCACCAGAGAGTAGAATCTTCTCCAAAGTCCTGAAAAGCTCGGGCATAACAAAACGCACCAGAGAGTAGAATCTTCTCCAAAGTCTTAAGAAGCCCGGGCACAACAAAACGCACCAGAGAGTAGAATCTTCTCCCAAGTCCTGAGGAGCTCGGGCACAACAGAACGCACCAGACGGTAGAACTCCAAAGTATTGAGAAGGTCGTACTCATTAAAATACATACTTCTTTCAGGGGCTTCGACAGCGTCTACAATTCATTTCCCAGTTCTCCATCGCTGAATGTTGTGCATTCAAACATTCTCTCGCAAGTAAATCTCCAATGGAACCAGTCCATACCAAAAGGCCTCTACGAGAAGGTATAAAAGGTATATGTGATTCAGCTTTCCAGACTCCAACGAGTTAGACGTTTTCAGCTCTCACATCGTAACCTTTGCAACCACGTCATGTCTGCCTTTATTCGTACTTTGATTATCAACAAGTAATGCGGAATACATCTCATTTCCTGCTCGAGAACTCACCTTCTTTTATAGCCAACTCGACGCCCCAGCCACGTTGGTCTTCTCCTTCGATGACCAGCTCATGAAGGGAATTTATGTTGATTATTTCCCCACTGTTTTCCGGTACGTTTAGCTTTTTCAATAGCTTCATCGTCGATGTCTAATAATAGGTTGGAATGCCAGTGTGATTCCTTTCCCCGCTGGTGGTAAGTGGATCTTAGAAATATAATAAAATATGTACCGAGCTTATTCTTGCTTTTTTAGACCACAACAGTGGTGAAATTTCTTACCAGAATCAGTATGTTCAATTTTTTTTCTAGAGAGTGCGAAAATAAAGGTCTCTAATTCTATTCCAGACTGGTGTTCACTTCTCCTCAAATTGAGAGTGGGGTAGTTGTCCGTGCAGCTACCTATGAACCCATCGGTGTACGCCTTTTTGTTCTCAAATCGGAATTGCCTGACAATCTGCCACTTCTATAGCTTGGAGAAAGGACAGTCCTTACACTTAAGGACGGATATCTCGATTTTACCGTAAGGAGTTCTATTTTAGTTGAAACATGAATAGTATTCTGACCGAATTGCTTGTAGCCCCCTGAGGCTGGAACCGAGGGTGTTATCCAGGCTCTTAACCAAACCGAGCAACGCACTGATATTGGGGTCGGTATGTATCATCATCCTCAGAGTTTACTATTTCCAACTAAAAAATTGTAGGGTTCTTAAAAGATCCTAGGAGACCTAGTACTTCGCTTGTCTGGAGAGAAGTCGCGTAAGTCCGTTGTCTGCCTTTGATAATGGAGTTAATTGACTGGGGATAGGCACAACGCCAACGTCACTGCTGAATTCACACCCAAGCTCCGTGCATATGTCACTACTGATTATCAGGAGAATGAAGTACTCCGCGGCGCCATCCAAACCGGTGCTATCTGGGAAGAGAACCTCGCCAAACTCCCCTCGGTCACCTCCTGGCTCTTCAAGCAGGACACTGCCACCGGTGAATACAAATTGGAGCGCATGGAGTTTATCTAGGCTCCTTGTTATCATGAACTCTATTTCCTCCTGGGATAGCGCCACAAGTTTTTTGCGTTGGACAATAAATGTACTACCATCCTCCGTTGAATGCCTCACATCAGTCATGTTGTGTACTGCCTCAAATTGATATGATGTGTTATTTTAACTCCCTTGAGTGACGACTCTATTTTTCAAGTTAATCAATTTCATTATTCCTCTTCATAAAGTAGGTAGAGTATCCAAAGGCAGCCCGAAAGCCACATACTTTTGAATGTCTGTGCTAGTCACCGAGGTTGCTTTGTTCCTCTGCCGTCGAGGTAAGTATCCAAAGACTCGCTCTAGTTCCAGCAAATTACTATCGAAAAATCCTACGAAAACTATTACAATTTATTAGGTGATTAGCAATATTTTAGAGAATACAATTACTAACCTTCGAGACAACCAGGATAGGCTGGGAGATATCTGGACTTTTCTTGTCAATTGGATCACATGTCTTCAAAGACATTGGTGGAGCCTGAACTATTAATACCAAAGGTAAATAATACTGATTTCAATGTCTACCCAAGTCTGTAGCTCCATTTTTAAGAGTGTATCTTACAGTGTATGAAAATGAGCAGTCATCATTATACATAGTAATAACTCCTTTTTAAGCAGGTGGTGCTGAAGCCGGTTGCTCCAATCCCGGTCCATCCGGGATTATTCAAGCCGGAACTGCAAGAGTTAGGCTACATCGTCCCTCAAGGATATGGCGGGGATGATGCCAAGGCAGTCCCAGAGGGTACAATCCACATCTCCGCCACCAATCATCTGGGATTGAAATTGAATGCATAGCACACCCAACTCAACCCCCTCCTTCCTGCATAGTGTACCACCCGGCCATCCCACAACACCTACAACGAGTTCACAGACATACATTTACTGGGCCTTAGCCTGCCAGCCATATAAGCCTCGCCTGTCCTCCACCATGGGGTGGGACGTACATCCAACCGGGCTAATATCGATGCACTCACGTACGTCTCAAGTGTCACTATCGCCCCCGTGTACGTATGGTATATGCATCGCTCCCACACTGAATAAATTCAAGTAATTTGTTGGAAGAACTAGTAGGCCTAAAGCCAAATCAACAGGATTAATACAAGCAATGATAATATATGGCTTCTAACAGTGGTCACGGACATACATCTGGCATGGCACTAGCCGTGGAAGCTTACGTACAGCAAGAATGATAAATGCCCCGAACATACGTCTGGGATGGCTATAACGGGTGCCACGGACTTCCGTCTGGGATGACTCTACCAGACGCCGCAGACGCACGTCTGGAACGACACCTGGAACACCTAGTAGCCCACCAGTGGTAGATATTATATCTGTAGATTTCACATATCACCCCTGGAATCTGCTATAGCATCCCTTGTAGCAAAAGCATTTCCTGAGAAATTCCTCAACCCTCACCTAGGATCTGTAGCAATGGTATATCTTGCCTCCTGGAGAGGTCCGCTGAGTGTACACATGCAATCTGCAGCACCAGCAGCTGCTGGACAGCCACACATGATCTGTAGCACTGGCGCTGTGGATATCCTTCTGGACATGGACCTGTAATTCTGGAGCATGGCATACTGTTGTCCCAGTAGCCAATGCCATATAGGCAGTAATCTGTAGCAGCATCAAGGGGATCCTGCCTACCTCAAAGCTACAGCAGTTCCCTCTTGCCTGCACCCTGCACCATGAACATGTATCCCCCCCAGAGCAGCTACCTGATATCTGTAGCAAGGCTAGCACAAGGGAAGCCTGCTCAGAACTGCAATCCATAGCAAAGCTTGTGATTCAATCGCTGCCAGCAGCCTGACATCTGTAGCATTCCATCCTAAGGATGCAGCAGCACAGTATCCCCAGGATCTGTAGCATGACGATAGCTATACTGCTGCAAGGAGGGTGGCCCGTGATATGCAGCATGACAAAATGCACCCACAGGATGCCCTGAGATCTGTAGCACACCATGTCAGGAACCCCACCAATAACCCACCCAGGACCAACCTAACCGCCTGTAATAATACTGAATCCCTGCCAGGAATCTGTAGCATGGGATAACTGCATGCAGGCTATGGGTAGCCAGTCAGAGATCTGTAGCACAGGAAGGGAGAGGGGCCTCACTGACCACAGGAATCTGTAGCATGGAATTGCAGCCAGCAGCCACCACCACTAATAAAATGCTCCTGGTGAGCTCCCTGGAATCTGCAGCATCACCATCATGAAATTGCTGCCAGCAGCCTACTGATAGCTAGTCAGGGATCTGTAGCATCACCAATGCTCCCGGAGGGCTTCCTGGAATCTGTAGCATCACTGTCACAAAATTGCTGCCAGCAGGCTAGCACTGAATCTGTAGTATGGAATCACAACCAGCAGCATACCGATAGCTAGTCAGGGACCTGTAGCATGAGATGGGAGAATGGAACTTCACTGATCAAAGAAATCTGTAGCACCATCAATTCTCCTGGAGGGCTCCCTGGAATCTGTAGCATCGCTGTCATGAAATTGCTGCTGTCAGGCCGGCACTGAATCTGTAGCATGGAATCACAACCAGCTGCATACTGATAGCTAACAAGGGATCTGTAGCACTACCAATGCTCCCGGAGGGCTCCCCGGAATCTGTAGCATTGCCATCAAAAATTGCTGCTAACAGGCGAGCTCTGAATCTGTAGCACAGAATCACAGCCAGCTGCTGACCAATAGCTAGCTAGGGATCTGTAGCACCACCAATGCTCCCAGAAGGCTCCCTGGAATCTGTAGCATTGCCATCACAAAATTGCTGCTCCCAGGCTGGCACTGAATCTGTAGCACAGAATCATAGCCAGCAGCCTACTGATAGCTAGCTAGGGATCTGTGGCACCACCAATGCTTTAGGAGGGCTCCCTGGAATCTGTAGCATCACCATTATGAAATTGCTGCTAGCAGGCCAGCACTGAATCTGTAGCAGGAATCACAGCCAGCAGCCTACTGATAGCTAGCCAAGGATCTGTAGCATGAGAAGGGAACCTCGCCGACTACAGGAATCTGTAGCACCACTAGTCAAGAAATTGCCACAGCCAGCAGGCTACCAGTAGCTAGCCAGGGATCTGTAGCATGGAATCGCTG
>KN837159.1:147333-209264 GCA_000827215.1 Sphaerobolus stellatus SS14
GATCTATAGCACTCCAGCTTCGAAACATGGTGCCCACATGGAATCTATAGCAGTTGCATCTAAGCCCATAGTAACAATAATATATTGCCTAGAATCTATAGCGGCCCAAGCCCCATAGCAACATCCATATGTCCGTCTAGAATCTATAGCACCCAACTGGAAGCCTGGCATCAATTAGACTTACTGAATGGTCACACAAGCATTGATAGGACCGTTGTATATTCGTCGAGAACAAAAAACGGGGATATGGTTCGGGTTACAGGATGACTATTGTTATATAATATATAGTAAGGTTTATAGCTACTGGCAAAAGACACCGAGAAGCCGGCAATGATAACGGCACATGCGGAATACTGGGGGACCAGGATTACACCAACCTTCGAAACATGACGTGTACCCTACGATAGCAGTAAAGATATATAATATGACACAGAATATATATATCCATTACCTAAACAACATGTATACTAATATGTAGCACTACACCTGTGTATATTTTCCTACATGCTTATTCACTATGTTTTCTTTGCAACGTCTGTCTTGACCAATTCCTACAGTTGTCCCGAACTTCTCCTGCCACCACCACCACATTAATGACATTGCGCTTCAGCTTGAAATAGAACACATACAATGATCCCAATTCACCAGCCTTGCTTCGTGGTTTGCGAGCTGCCCGGATAACCTGTTTAGTCACCACCACCGCTGAAGGATTGGATGCACTCACCAACAGGTCCTAGGGTCAGAAGGTTAGTCAAACTACATGTATATGCAAAGATAGATAACCCGCACCTATATCTTTTATCTTCCTCCCATTGCGCTTGGCACCTTTAACCTTCTTCTCCACCTTTGGTTCTATTGTGGCACTGTATACATAGATTAAGCCTAACCCCTTCAACTTAATTGGATTGGTGTTGAGCTCACATTATTAATTCCCTCCTCTCTTCCAAGATGGTCAGTTCATGCTCCTTGCTAAGAGACAGAGATCAGTTAAGAGCACACATTCCATCTTACATAAAGGACTCACCTGGCATCCAACAACCCCTGGATCGACATCTCAAGGGCCTTATGACACCATTCTGACTCGGATTCCCTGCCATGACCACACACCATGTACAAGCTATATGTCCATAGAAACACATCCAGCACACTTGCACCCTTGAAGTCCATGTCTCCTGTTTTCGTGACCCAAACTTGAACTTCCATCCTGATCTCAGTCGTACCCCAAGGTTCATTGGCATAGGGAATACCAAAATCGTCAGTCTGAATAGGCCTGACCCTTCTGGTGGCGATCTGAGCAATATCATCCACTATCTTTGGTCGTACATTGCTCCGTTCCATTCGATACCACTAAATCAACAGTATATTAGTGCCAGAGGAAGAAAGAAAGAATGAGATGACTCACCTCATTGTCGGTAGTATCAGCCCACATAACTGTTTCCATCCAAATCAACCAAGCCTCATACAACAACCCGGCCTTATTGTACTTGCTCTGGGCAAAGCTCAGTATCACCCATTGTCGCCAAGCCTCTTTTGCCAGGGTAGTGTCATATTGCAGCAAGAGTGTATTCACCTTCATCATCTTTGAGGGATCCTTGTCCACCGTCTGGACATAACACTGCAAAAACTCAAGTGCTTGAAACCCCGGGAATAACCCCAAAATCCCACCAACCCATAAGACTGGGCTCTCCCCATCAGAGACATATGTAACAATGGCGAGCAAAACCTCAGATGCACATTTGAATAAGAGCTCAAACACCCTTTGTGCATGTTTGCCTCCTTGCATCTGGACAATGGAAGGACTAGGGAGTGGCCTGGACACCAGTAAGATTTCCTCCATCATGACTGCCACACCATCTGGGACAAGTATTGCTCATATGTTGACTAGTAGCACATGTAAACAGGGTTTCGTATTTTAAGATCGTATAAGAAGAGCGGCTTAATCCTGGTGAAAAAGCGAGCAACCCTGGCAAGTTTAGAATCAGCGTTGGGAGAAGAAATAGTTACAAAGCTCAACGCAGAAATTGCTTCAAAGGATGGCAGCCAATTCAGGCCTAGATTGATCAAGGCACCTTCATGTGTCGCAACCCTCAAAAAGATCCATGAAGAGGAAACGCCAGCCACATTTAGGGGTGGAATAAAGCAGTCAACCCATTCAGCTCGTTTGACAGCTAGTGTGGGTCTCAATATGGGTCTGGATTTGGAGATGCATCAGTAAGGTGAATGTTAGGCAAACAGAAACGGTTGACTCATAGATTCATCATAGACAAAACCTGCGACAAAAGCTCCAATTACGGAAAAGTCCGACAGACTGGCAAGAGCTTGATCTGGATGATTCCAGGCGTAAATTATCCAGGCACCTTGACACGTGATATGCCAGTCTAGGTGATTTCATGCCACCGGGTGCTCTTCAAGAACCACTGACAATGGAGCCGGCACCAGAAAATGGCAAGCTGAGCTTCCTGTCGGATTTCGATCGAGAAATTTATGAATGGCTGGAATTAACAACATTGGCGGACACGGAATTTCTGTTACGCAAAGGGCAGGCTAATGAAGCACTCAAACATCTGCGAGAGAGCCTGGGCCTTAAATCATTTCTGGTCCGACGCAATCATAGTGTCTCGGAGGGTCAAATTGCCAAGTGTAGGTCTGAGCCAGAAATAGAGAACGCAGATTGGCGTGTCCAAAAATGGGCGGAAGTGTACCGCAGGGCATTTCAAGCAATGTGGAAACTGACACCACTAGGGGATGATGGAAATCATGGTAGAGGTCAAATGCGAGAACTGGCTAAAGATGACCTGATAATGTTGTCTAGCTGGATGGAGGAGCATAGGTTGTGGTGAGAGAAAGGGGAAATTCCCGAAGCCGAGGCTGCTAAGAAAGGGAAAGGGAGACGGGAGCTGCCATGGATTTGGAAGATGCAATTCGGAACGACCAAACCGGATGCAGACAAGGTATCTGACGTGATAGAGGAATGGACTACTGAAGGTACGACATCAAGCAGTTTGCATTAAAAGAGTAACTACTGAGAAACAATTTACAATTGACAGCTATGCGGATCGAATGGTTACATGCTCAAGCAAGCGTAAATAGATTTGAAGAGGGGATGAAGTTACTTGAAGCTGAAAGCGAACACGTTGGGAAAACATTTCAATACTATCAGAGAAATTGGTTATCCAAGGTTTTGCACCTGACCCAAGAGGTCTTACAGGAGGTGCAAGACGGCGGGAGTCACCCTGCGAGAATGTTGAGAGGCGAGATAGCGTATGCGAACAGGTAGGCGGACGTTTTCAAGAGACTGGCAATAATAGCGGAAGGGAAGTTTCAGAATGTAAAGATGGAGAAACTAAAGATGTGGATTTGAAAGCATGATAGGATAGATTTTAATAACCACTAGCAACGCCTTATGGATTGATATAATTGGGCTTGTAAGCTATTAGACTGTGGGAAAAAAGACTTCTAATAGCGAAATAAGGTTGCTACGTTCTGGGCGTATCATCCCAGGGTCACACAGGGGTGTGACACTCACACTTCATCTGCAAACACAGATGAGCTTTGCTTGGTGAGTTGTATACTCATATTATAAATGATCTATGGTGGCTAATGTGAAAAGTATATATATCAATTAAATTGAATATAGATATCTGTAGGGAGTAGGCTATCTGTCAGCAAAATGGTTGTATCGACGGTTTGGTATCCTATGTCACAAGAATCGAAAGTGGCATATCAGGCAGTGTCAGGCCTGGCCAGGTCGTCAGGTAGGGTTTAAGTTGGTCAGCCTGACATAGTTTAAAGCTTCCGGCTGGTTGGCCAGGTTGGCCAGGTTGGCCAGGCTCGCCAGGCTCGCCAGGCATTGCCAGGCCTTGTCAGGCGCTCGCAATAAAAAAGAAAAATATTATGAATCTTTCAATTTCTTCTTTATTTCCCTTCTCTCTCCTATTTCTTTACTTTTTTTTTTCTGTGTTACTTTACTTAGTCACTTGTTTTTGTCATTTTCTAATTTTCTAATTACCATTAATATCTGGCCAGAGCAGGATTTGAACACAGGGCTGTAAAAGAAGAGTTACCAAATATATCACACTAAACCACTACACCAAAGGGACTTTATTGCTTAATGCTACCTAACACTACATGGTGGTTCTTACACTGTCCATATAAAAATGGTAAGGAGGTATACACACCATGAAACCAAATGTCAAAGCATGGCTTAGTATATGCTGTACAGATGAAAATTCGATTTATGGAGTTTATTCAAATAAGGTGGATTAGATAGAGGATGACTTCATATTTATACCTAAGTATTCCAAGTATTATATTAATATTATCAGTTATCAACTAATTGGAGCTGTGCATCAGCTGGGCCCTGTGATGCTTAATTCCCTGCTAAGTATAGAGCCCATCAGAATTGAAATATAACACAGCCTCAACTATTTAAATCATATTCAAAGAAGTCTTTTTTTTTCCAAGGCTCTGTTACATCCTGCTTGCTGTTGCAGACAGTGAGCGGCACCCGGGAAAGGCAGGATGACGAGCGGGAGCCTGTTAGGTGCCATGTCAACTAGCTCCTGATGCGCTGGTGAGAACAGAGAGTTCAAGCACTCAGTCAAAAAAAAATTCACATGCATTTATTTGAACGAGCAAGCTCATGTTTGCTCTGCAAACGGGGCAAGTGCAGCTCGCCCTCGTGTCTATGTGCTTTGCCGCTTGTAGGGGTGACGAAGCGTAGGAACTTATGCTTATGTAAAATTTTATATCAGCAAATTGTGGTTCTGCGTTAATATATAGATTATAATAATTTTACTCACTGTGTTTGATGATGAGAGAAGCGTGAGAAAGAGCAGGACAGCGAGCGACCATGACAAGACAATGAGCAAAGAGGCATAGATGCCAGACACTAAGCAGACAAACACTTTTTCCTTTCTCGGAACTCTGATGCGATCAAAGATAATCCATATTTGGGCATGTATGAATTATGTAATATATTGGTGGACTCTTTCACACAACAATGTTAAATTTTATTTTATTTGTTTTCCTCCTTCGAATATTAAAAAAAAGAAGATATTTACACATTCCTCAGCTAGATTTTGGTAAAGGCTTCGCTGCTCTCCCAAGGTATTAACGCCCCTAATCCTAACCCTGTATGCCCCTAACATCCTAACTCTAAGTCAAAATCCTAAATCTCAACTAGATTTTGTTGAGGTCTTCGCCATTTTACTAACGTACTAACCTTAAAAAAATGATGACATAAAGAACCGAACCTAACAGTCTGTGTATTACCAATCAGTTATCAATCACTAATTTCTGGCCCTAAACCACTAAGCTATCATTACCTCGACACTAGTCTGAAAGTCACGCTAATACAATCACATTCTAGCTCTACCCAGATGCAAGTGACAAGTAGTTTTCGGGTGCTAGTGGAGGCATTCCAGAAAAGGAAATAGTGTTTGTCTGCTTAAATTTCATAGATGCCGTCCTTACCATCACCAGCGCTGGGTGAGCCCATGATCAGGTCGAAGTGCAGTCGGTCAGGACTGGCCAGGACATGATCAGGTCAGGGTGGAGTCGGTCAGGACTGGCCAGGACATGATCAGGTCAGGGTGGAGTCGGTCAGGCCCTGACCAGGCCTGGCCAGGCCTGGCCAAGATGGGCTTCGTCCTGGCCAGGGCCTGATGATGCCTGGAGAGGTCATCATAACTGACCAGGCAATTTCGATTTTTGCGACATAGCCTAGGATCTATGACACGGGCTATGTAAATATCGAGACCTACAAAGGATAGGCTGCTGTCAGCGCAATGTCTGGGTATGGCTGGGTAGCCTAGGATCTATAACACTGGACAGCTAAATAGGAATATCTGCAGACAATAGGCTGTCTGCTGTGTGTATGGCTGGGTAGCCTACTTAGAATCTATAGCACAGGACACTATGATAATAGGATTGATAGATACTATTGATACCTAGCCAAGAATGTATAGCAGCAGGGGAATGACCTAACTGCTACAGCATTCGAAATGTGAGGCGACCAGGGCATTACAACCAGCACTCTGAATCTATAGAAAGAACGAGTTGTAGGTTAGACCTACAGTAAATGGCACAAGTGTGATGCAAACCGCCTGCCATCACTGAGAACTCAGAAATCTATAGCATCTAGGACGGATATTGTTGGAACCCAACAGCTTTAGCAATTGTGAATATGAGATGCAGGTGGGCCCTCAAATCTATAGCAGAGCTCCAAGTCAGATGGCTACAGGTGTAGGCTACAGATCTACAGCAAAGGCATCAGTGCACCACATCCAGGACAGCAAATCTATAGTGAGGATGTAGCTAGGCACCACTCTATGGATCTACAGCAATATATTCCCAAAACCTAAATAATGGTAGGTGACAGCTAGTTCCTCTGCATGTCAGGTAAAATCTGGAACCTAGGAATCTACAGCAGGGAATGGCCATGCATGTCACTAATGCACATGCTATAGATACTATCACAGTATGGCCCCGTGCATATTCTGTAGCAGTGTTACACTAATGTCCCCACCTAGAATGCTCAAGCAGAAAATAGGTCAAGGCCCTGCATTCTACAGCTTAGTTAAGCACTATGGCTCAGTAGCCTATTTGCAAAATCAGCAGGATCTATACAAATAATGATATATCAAACAGAATAAAGCCTGAATTGAAATAATACGCGCTCCATCTTAGTACTCCTAACGGCGTCATTGTACGTACCCGAGCCAGATCATACCGGTCGCCTTAGGGTTACAAACATTAACGCAAATATTCACCATGTCCCTGTATTTTGGAACAACTAGTATATTACCTACTGCAAGATCAGCTATACAAGAATGATATAAAAACATAATCGCACCAGCAGTCGCAGCAGACATATGAGGGGCAGTGCACTAGTAGCCATGGCAGACGTACGTCCACAATATTCCCAGCAGTCGTCGCTGATGTATACTGGTGTTGGCTCTCAGTGGCGGCCGCAGACGTACGTGGTGATGGCTCCAGCAGTCGCCGCAGGCGTACGTCCACCGCGGTTATAGCGATCGCAAATAATGTCTAATGTCTTGGCACAACTACTAGCCCACAGCAGAATCATAAGAATTCATACAACCAAAGACATATATAAAATATTCATAACTATGCCTGAAATGAAACAAATACAGGCTCTACTGTGGTGCTCCGAACTGGCGCACCAGACGTACGTCTGAGGTGATTTCACTGTGGCCAGCACTAGCGTACAGCCGGCTGAGCACTAACGGCCTCCGTAGGTGTACCCCTTCCATGGCTCTAGCAGCCGCCGCGGACGTACGGGAGCCACGGCGCTAGCGGTCACCCAAACGTATGTCTGAGCGACTCCAGCGGACATTAGTACGTCGGCCACCTGCAACACTCTCATGGATTCCAATATTGTCTGCGCCAGTGGTGCACTTGATAATGCTGCACCTTTGCCGTAGACTAATTGGATGCCCTTCCTACGTAACATTCGGTTTCTGAGTATGTAACCTGTTTCCTCGCTCCTCCCAAGGTTACGACATAACCTACTACGTGATACTACTGCATACCAATGTAATATACTGTGTGGAAGCCGTACTTCGTGATAATAATAAGGTGTTCTTGAAATACGCAATACATTACTGAGATACATTTTTGGTATCTCGTGATAGCTACCAATGCTACCGTACTACTAAGGCTGTACGTTCAACAATTACTTATAACCAAACAACAGCAATGACAACAACATGTTCAAGTGTGATTCCACATCCGTACAATACATTACTACTACTATGATACATTTATCAAACGATAGATATTGAAAATACTAAGAAACCACTTGTTAAACCATTGCAATTTACATGACTTCATCTGGCTTATGCTTTTCCATTGTTTGGGCTTGGTCTGCCTTTTCTCCCTTCGTAAGCTGCCTGTATATTTTGCCTTCCCTAAAGGATATAGGCTGTGAATGTCGACCATATGCACCGAAGAAGAAATATCACGAAGACCATCTGGAATTCCAACAACAACTGCTTGCGGCTCAATTCTGGGCGGAGGAAATTGATAGTTTGCATGGCTGTTTTTCGTTATCCCATAAAGGGCCATTTCACGTCTGTATTGACTGCGATTATGACAATTTGTGCTGCACTACTTGCCTCGTCGGAGACCCTGGATTATTGCCGTTGCACCGCATCAAAACATGGAATGGAAGTTATTTTGAAGAGGGATCACTGGCCAATATCAGTGTAGTCTTAAGTCTAGGTCATGAGTCATCTCTTTGTCTTGCCAGAGGAGGCCGATGCTATTTCCATCTCATGACAGTTATGGATCTTAATGGCCTTCACAATGTTCGGTTGAAGTGGTGCCAATGCTACACTTTTACAATGTTGGTAGAAGAATTATTTCGTCTGTGGTGGATTCCCACAACATTGACTCGTCCTGGGACTGCCTTTACTTTTCGCATCATAAATCATTTCCAAATGCTATCTCACATCACAAGAACAACTGCATGGGATTTCTGCACAGCAATGCAGAGGATAACTGACAATATTGTACCAGACCTTTTACTGGTAAGTGCTAGTGTTTAAGGGAGCTCAACAAATACTAAATAATGGAAATACGATAATAGGATATATACAGGTCCTTTAATCAAGTACAGAGGTAATGGAGAATATCGAGGACTCACAAGTGAGGGGGAATCACGAACATCAGTCACAGAGCCAGCACCACAGTTAGGTTTACAATGCGTTTCCTGTCCCTGGCCAGGCAAGAATATTTCTGATACTTGGGCGACTGATCTAAACACGTAAGTTCTGTCAGTAATAAAGTATTTCGTGTGGAATTAACACTAGAAAACAAAAAGAGATTTAATCTACGCAATGTTTATAGCTCTTGATGGTAACTATTGGCTCTCCAGCAATGACAAGGTGGCGGTGAAATTGCCGATCCTTCCTTTTTTGGTGATTTCACATTCTATGTGCCGGATGCCAATTACAAGGATTTTTGCAGAGTGTGAGCAGGAACTCAGGATGAAATAGGAGTTCGTGAACAACACTTGAGTATGAATAGCACTAACTCAAATGATAGGATACAACATGCCGTAATGCAACACGACTCGGGAATTCTCTTCGCAAAGCCTCCACAGGATTGGTTTGTGGTGTATGCGCTCGATCAGCTGCTTTTTTTCATCAAGGGACAGTAGACCTGGTGCTTGGTGAGAAGTGAGCGGAATGATTGTTATTACGACAGGCCCTGTCAGAGTGTTGATTTCTGTAGGTTTGTGAATGTAGATTTCGCCCATATTCATATTCTACGGGATCGGGTGAAGGCCGGTTTGAAAAGAATTATGATCTCCTACGACGTAGCCTGCAGGTACAACATTAATTTTGAACGCCGCATCACACATTGTGATTGGCCACTGGTAACACAGAGGGAATTAAGAGATTTGAAGAGCATTAAGATAACATGGCTCATCCCAAAATTCTATCTTGCAGCGCATATAGAAGGATGCACTGACAAGTTCTCTTATAATTGGATGAAAGATGTCGGAAGGACGTGCGGGGAGAATGTGGAGAGCAACTGACCTTCTCTGATGGCTTGGCTACATCTGTACAGGAGATGGGATTCCGCAACTGAAGAGCAGGTGCCGTGGACGGATGTATAACACTATCCAGCTAACTATGCATGGTCTGTATAATGTATACTACACATTATACAATAGTTCCTGACTGAGAAGATGTATAATATATACTCAGGAAGGCATATAATATATAGTATTGGCACCAAAGGTAATGTACATGGTAATGTATAATGATAATGTATAATACTGGTTAGGTGTGTAATGCAAATTCCCGAAGGTATAATACAAGATGTTCATCACACATAATAGCTTAATATACAGAATAATATGAAGTGTCAACTTGTATAACCCAAGAATGACATATAGGATATGATACATGGATCATTGTGAATTTTCTCAGTAAATTCAAATCTCATCAAGCACAACAATATAGAGTCACTGACTTTCTTTATTATCATTAAAAGACCCTATCTGATTCTTTTTAATGGGCAACATAGAACTAACTACTCATTGTTTGCCTCTTTTGTTGCCACCCCTGTCACCTCTACTCCCCCTGGTGTTCCCCCCATGTCCACTACCTATAGGTCTGCTGCACTTAGGTCGTGGCATGTCCCTTTGAACAGTGTCCATATCAGAAGCCGTGGCCTTGTGCTTGCCTTGAGGAAGCTCTGGTTTGCACACCTGATATACATCTGTTTTGCTGGAATTGGCTTCAAGCATCAACGAGATATTCAACCTGTCACTACTGATACTCAATGGAACAAACTTCAAGAAGCATGTCAGAAACTATCCTAATTAACCGAGAGATGGTTCTGGAAAATAGGTGAATTTATGCCATTGCATGCTGTGAATTTACAAAGGACTCTGTACATAGGGCCAGAAGATACAAAACTAGGTTTACCTTCTGATTATCCCTGGGCAGATCATG
This sequence comes from Sphaerobolus stellatus SS14, assembly GCA_000827215.1. NCBI lineage: Eukaryota > Fungi > Basidiomycota > Agaricomycetes > Geastrales > Sphaerobolaceae > Sphaerobolus > Sphaerobolus stellatus. Next base: position 157,827 of record KN837159.1, read on the forward strand.
CAGCACTTGGCATAACTGATCACATGCTGATTGAATGGGAGCTCAGGGTGGCCCAAGCACATGATGCATTGAAGAAACTACACACACTTCTGGGATTAAAATCATTTCTTGTGTGGCGAAAAGGACAGAATCCAGGGTACACTCACTACTTGTGCTGAGGCGGAGATTCAGAAAGTAGAGGGGCATGTCAAGAAATGGTGCAAGCAGACCTCTAGGTAAGAATTATGTATTTGAGTAAGGTAATGGGTTGCCACCAAGATGCATTCTACAAGCCAAGGGCCAGGAGAAGCCATGATGCATTTGGGTAAGCCAACTCCAAATGCATTTCATCAACCCAACAAGCCAACTTCAAATGCATTTCTGCAAACCAATAAGCCAATCCAAATGTATTTCTGCAAACCAACTCAAATGCATTTCTATGTTATCACAGAGAAATATGCCCTTAGCAGGAATTGAACCTGCATCCTTATTAATATTTAAGGGTGTATATATACCACTAGACCAAACTGCCTTGAGTATTGAATCATAACTATGTGTTTATATGCAATGATTCATTTTTAATATCCTACTTTCTCATAGTGAAGATAATTAGGTTTTATTTGAGTATATTTAAAAGATGTATTTATCTGGGAGTAATTTAAGAAGATATTATTTAATACTCTTATTTATTAATTTATGTAATGTAATAGCTATAAATTGCTTCATGAATAATGATTAATAACAAATTCATAAAGTGTAGTGGTCTCATTGTGAGGAATTGTTAGTGCTCTTGAGACTACAAGTTCAAATCTTGTTCATGCCCTTCTTTTTGACCATTAATATTTCAAGATGATATTATCAAATGTATTTCAATAAGCCATTCTCTTATCTGGCCCTAGCCTTGCCTGGTGCATTTTCAGGGCAAGCCATTGGCTTACCAAATGCATATTGATTACTGATAAAGGTGAGTAATAAACTACAGCAACTGACTCACTGTGCAGGAGAAGAAGGTTAAAAATGGAACATTACAAGAGAAGATTTGACCAGGAGCCCACATACCCACTGCAGGTGGTGCAGGAATGAGCATGTAAAAGAAATATTGGTCATGAAAATGCAGCTTACTTTCTGACATTAATCATGAAGATTATTACAATTGTAAAACTTGTTGGTTCAAAAGACAAATTGATGCATATCAACTAAAATGAAAAGTTGAGGAAACTAGTGAGAACATGGAATACAAAGTAAGAAAGCAATCTGTTACCATTAGCAATGTTGATTGGAAATCCCCATAAATAATAACATTTCCAGGTGAGGAAGATGAGTATGAATGATACCTGCTAGAATGTCATGAAGGTAACATTAGGACAGGAGATCCTTCTAAAGAAAAATGAAATGAGAATCCACATTCTGAAAATTTATAGAGTTAAGAGTAGATTAATACCTCTTCTCAAACTGAAGTCTAAGACTACTCACCCACTGAGACATTGGCAAAGGAAGATCAGATCAGGGCTCCTTCCAAACTGAACTCTCAACAGTACTCACCCACTGAGACATTGGCAAAGGAAGATCAGATCAGGAGCTCCTTCCAAACTGAACTGTCAACAGTACTCACTTCCTGAGAAATTGGCAAAGGAAGATCAGATCAGGAGCCTCCAAACTGAACTGTCAACAGTACTCACAATCTGAGACATTGGCAAAAGAAGAGCATTAGGAAAACCATCTGTATGAAAGATCAACCATACTAACCCACTATAACATTTCCATGAAAGGTCAAATTAATGTGTAGTTTTAAAGTAAAGTATGAACATTGTATACTGCCTAGATTATTTTTAATCCAATTTGACCTTAGTTCTTTTCTTTTGAAAGCAAAGGCTGAGCTTACATACCAACTGAGATATTATAGATATGGGATATAAAGGTGTATTGGCTAGTTAATCTCCTGAATTTAGACACTTTAAAATAGATTCACATACAAGCTGTGAAAGTAGTCAATTTGTTATCTTGTCAGATTAGACTCTACCCACATCCTAAAAATGTTGTGTCAGAGGCATAAGATCTTATTACCCTTCCTAGCAATCCCAGTCACCTTCTATATAATGTCATTACTACATGTTAAGTAAGCCACAGCAAGCAGGCATTTCACATACATTCTAAAGAAATTAGCTACATGATATCTTTTATTCACAAATTGACCGGAAAACTCACATCCTATTTAGCAATTTGCCAGCTCAGTTAGCCAGCAATCTCATATATCATCCATCATTTACTTACTTTCTATACAACAGTATTAGTCAGGGCTTATAAAAGGACTCTTTGAGTAATGTATATAAATACCTGAAGCTGAGATGACAGTTTTCTCAGACAACCATGTAACTTCTGTGTGAGGAGAAATCTCAGTACTAAAGATTTGATGAAAAACAGCACTGCAATCAATCTTTGACTGACTCTCTATACCTCTAAGAATCTCCTCCACAGTAATGGTATACTCCACAATAATGGTAATATTAATCCAAGATTCAAGTACTTCAGACCTGAGAAATGCTTGAAGATCAGTATTCAATGGTTCAGCAGACCTTAATAAAGTTTCCTGAGCAATTGCATCTCTAAGATGATAGTACCATCTCCTGCATGCATATCTGGTGGCAAGGTCCCATGGGAACTTATTGTGTCTGAGAGTCCTTGTCATTCTTGTAAGACAATGCTTGAAAATGATGGGATGGTAAAATGGTCCCTGTATATGATACTCCTTTGACCTCTCCTTATCATTTGTAACAGGGATTTTGATAATTGACTACATCTCAAGCAAGGCAGACATAATGTCTATCACTCTGATTTCAATGAGATCAGAGAGAGCTGCAATGGATAGCTGTTCATGAAGGAGGATAATAACAGTCAGGACTTTTTTTAAATCTCCATGCTGAGAGGCTGCATTGAGCACCTGACTGTACAATGGGTCAAGTTCAGGGTGAGTTGTCAAGACTTGTTCCAATTTTTGCTGAGGGGATCCCCTTCCTTCAGTGATGAAGCTGACAACTGTTGCTGCAAAAATGAATACACCAGATAATTTATTGGTAAGTTCTGTGAGCTGTTCAGAGGAAGGCCATTGCTCTGATACACCCTGGAAGACCCTAGAATGTTGATTGCAGAAGTTTGTAAAGCTGGACTTCATGAAAGTGCATATATCATCCACAGAATTGAATTGCTCTAGCTCCGGGGTCCTTGTCACTGACTTTGTGTCAGGTCCTCCAAACACATTCTAGATGTGGTCTTCATCTCTACTAGCCAGGAGAAAGTGCAGAGGACAACTGTCATTGGAGGAGACACTGGCAAGAAGACTGATGAAGGCTCGAATAGATTTGGCCTCTGAACATTCATCAAGTGCATCTATTACAACCACATTGGGAAGGTTCTGCCCAATAAGTTTCAGAACAGGTGCAATAATCAATTGCCGAAATTGATTATGAATTGAATAATTTGGAAGAGCAGGATCCCTCTGCAATGTCTCCTGGATGACAGATTTGGTTGCAGGGATAGAAATTGTCATATGATATGCAAGCATCGTGAGAACATGCTTGAACTCGGTACAAAGGCCAGCACCACGCAGGAAAAAAAGCTTACTGCCAATGTACCTCTGACTGCAAGGCATTCAGCTACAGTTTGTACTATGGCAGACTTGCCAAATCCTGCAGGTCCGTTGAGCCAGTATATCGCCAAACTATATTCATTTTTAGCGATGAGTTCTTTGGTAACACCTAGAGCTGAGGACAGCGGGCTAGCGAAAGGTATGAGCTCAGAGACCTCCTTCAAAAGCGTGGCTACTGTGCATGCTCCAGCTAGAACGTTATCCGCCAGATCCGTCTAAACCGAAGTGCCATGAATTGTACGTGGATTGGAGGAAGTTGGGATGTTCATGCTTGGAGAGCAGCTGGGGCAGAATGGGAGGTGGTGGTCCTGTTATCGATGGTATGAGAGTCTGGACACGAGGCTATGCTGCGATGGGAACGCAATGACCAAAATAGCCACGCACCCTTAATTATGGAACGCTCTTCCCAGAATGGAAACAGCAACTGCCAATCGGCGTGGCGCAAGCGACGACCGCTTCCAAACCGCTTCAAACTCAGCTGGCCGCCGTCCGCCTCCTCCATCCATCCCAGCACCCACCGTTATTGGGCTCCAGACTCAAAAGGACATTATTCGATTGGCCCCTTCTCATCACCGCCACTATATGCTGTTTCTGTCAGGCCTAACATCCCCCCGCCGTTGTCATCACCCTGGTACGAATCCTCATCCGTGAGCGACTGAAGTTCGGACGTCTAGGAGTGTGTCGGCAATCCTGGCAGCTGTCAGAATGATTCGAGGTACATGTATCGTTCGGATCAGCTGTTCGCTTGTTCTGACAATATCGTTTATTCTCTTCAGTTAACACACTTTCTCTTCTAACGAACAGCTCGCCGTGATGTTCCCTTTCAAGGAGAAACAACCAAAGCAAACGAAGAACCCAACCCTTCAATCTAGTCCCCAATTGACGCTCGACATCCGTCCGCTGCTGCTCCTTTTCCTACGGTCCCGCTCAACGTGCGTGAACTTTTTTTTTTGCATCAGTGGCGACCAAACTGACAAACAATTTTTTTGCTTAGCCCGACTCGATGTTCCGCATCTCCTCGCCGAACCCGAACCTGACTTCCAATGAAAAGTCGCGTACACTGACCCTACCACCACCACAGCAAGCATCTTCACTACCGCGTGCGTCTCTGCATAAACCCAGCTCCCTCATCGTGGCTGTGTCTGCCATGCCATACCGCCCGCTGTCCATCGCGTTAGACGACCTTACGTTCGGCGGCGTGCCCCAGGCTCTTGCTCCAGCGCTAGCTCCAAGCCGCTAGCATCACGGAAGGCTCTTCCGACGCCGGTTGTGTCTCTAAACATTCCAGTCATCGATTCCCTGTGTCTCGCTCAACGGACACTGCCCAATCCACACAACCCGTCCTGGCTTCCTTGGATCCGTGACGTCGTCTTCCTCATCGAGAGATACTCAGTACCATCGCAATCTCAACCAGGAACCGTCGAAATTAGCCACCCAATACTCCGAGCGCTGACAGCATCTGCTGCATCAGCTCTCATCCGCATACTGTCCAGTACACCGCCGCATCTCCCAGAAACGATGTACCTGCATAGTTTACTACCTGCGAATGGAGCTGTGAACGAACTCATTCCATTCAGTCGACGAGACACATACAAGGATTGGGAAAATGCGCGGACGAGAGGTTGGAATAAGGTGTGGCTCAGGCTTGGGAGGGACTACGAGTCTGTTGAGAACTTTAGTCGCGCTAGGGATTGCTTCGAGCGTGGTCTTAGGGCCGGCGTTGAGAGCTGTATCTACGTACGTCTCTCCACGTTCTTAATCGGACGTTATCTCTGAAGTTGTTGCTCGCAGCGTATCGGGATTGCGAAGCTGCTTGGTCAACTTGCCCTTATCCCATAGCCCATTAAAGCTCTTCCACTGCTGCAAGAGGGGGCCAACCTCCGCAGCATCGAAACGCCCCATCCTGCGTATGTGTTCGTATTGTTACTACGTGGAGAGTTCGCCGAAGTCAAGGTGGAGGAGCAGTTCCTCGCGCCGTTCATCCCAGAAGGTACGTGCGGAATCCTCCTCTTACACACCCGATGCTGATCGATATTCTTTCTAGGTTCAACTTCCAAGGATGTCGCACGCTCTCACCTCGAACGTGCAGCCTATTGCGGATTCATAGCTGCACAGTACAAGGTTGGACGTGCGCGTTTGATGCTCTGCGCAGTGCTCAGTACTACAGATATGACGTCTCATTGATCGGTGTATTGGGAGATGTTAATATATATTCAAGTCTTGCATCTAAGCAAGGAGACGCTGAAGCCGATATGGCTCTGTCGAAGTGGTTCTTGTGCGGCAGGAAGGCCCGTTCGATGAGGACGAAGAGCCGGCCGTTCGATTTGCTGACCAGGTGAGCACGCCTTCTTTTCATTTCCCATATCCTGCTCCTTCTGCTATGCCTTCGTCGACGCCTAAAACTACGCGTACGTACCGTCGCCGTCGTCGTGGCCCCACTGCTGACTCATCCCCGTTCCGTCTCCCTCTACTACGATCATCATGCTGACTTTCCATCTTCCAGGCTGCTCGCAAAGGGCTCCTAACCGGTGGGTTTGCCATGGGCTACTACGCTGAAATCAGTATCCGCATGTCTAAGAACATCGAGACCGCTCGTGAATGGGATACAAAGGCAGCTGCGAACGGCAACATACATTTGGGATTTGGCAGAGTGGCGTAATTAGTTGGCAATCATGAAGATTCCCAAATCTAAACCGTTGATGACGTTCGTTTTTTCTTTAGCTTCGCATCTACAATCATGACTTTGGAAAACTTGCACTTACGGGAAGTGGCGTTCCTAGCTTTGTGCGTGAACGAAAATGGGCGTTACCACAAACCTGTTACGAGGCCAACGGGGCTGCCAACGCTCATTCTTGCGATGGAGAAACTAATGCATCCTGGCGGCCTTGAAGATCAAGGATGGGGCAGTAACGTGCTCACGTCGAGATTTTATAGCTCAGAAATGGTTGGAATTGCAGGAATATTACTTGTACTTATCCGAGTGCATTTGCCACACCATACGTGGTTCATATCAAAGCATGCGTTCATGTGACGGACGAAATGAAGGAGAATCAACACGGTGTTTGGAAATTTCGGAACGTTAGTCTATCTTTGAGAGTATGTGAAGGTAATATTTATTGCTGCAGGCGGTCGGGAAGGGAAGTGTCGAAGCTCCAAAGGCTAGTTTGGGGGCCGGATATCAAATTCGGGAAGGTTGTTATAATGTTAGTACCATATACCCTGTACTTGTCCGTCTAATTCGTTGGTACATGATATTTACATCTTAGCTGTGCTTAAAGAGTGAAAGCCACTAAAGCGTAATAGCATAAGTATTTTCTGGCAGCTGCACTTCACAGTACTAACGTACCTACAGCTAGGATCATCTCTAGTTATTTTGATCACCCAAATGGGCAACATTGGCAGCCAAGCTTAAACTCACGAGATGCAAAGGAAAACTTGAATTTTTTCGAAGATAAGTACTATTTGGTTGAACACTCACTTACTCATTCTAAATCATAAAAGCATGATACATGCATACCATTTCGTCAAAATTATGGACAAGTCGAATCCACTCGGTAACATTTCTTTGTCTTAACGCTCATTTGAAGACTTTGGAAACTTCTAAAGCCCATCCGATGCTGTGCAATGATCTGCTTTTTACACGTGGAGTTTCTCAAGTAGCTTCGACGACTTCTCTTTGTACCGCTCTTCCGGCTTCACCTCCGACTTGGACAGATCCTTGTTGAACTTCAGTCTAGTGTCGTATAGCTTGGCATCCACCTCCCTTTCCTTTATCTCACCCTCAAGCTTCTCAATCTTATCCTTCAACTCCTTCTTCTGCGCTTCATGGGCGCTTTCATAGTCTTTCTTGACCTGCTCAAGTGCCTTTGTGCTCTCTTCTCCCTGCTTGAGGACTTCCTCGCGTTTCTGGACCAGCTCCTCTCTCTTCTCTGGCCCCCAGAAAGCAGTCTCAACAACAACCTGGGTCCATACCTCCAGCAGCGCTCCCCGATCGACAAAAACGGAGTAGACTTCGGTGTTGTAGGCTTTCACCGTTCGCACCGTTACTTGCTGTCTGAAGACACCCAGCGGAAGAGCAGCTTCGGCCAAGTTGTTCTGGGTCGCATAGCTGCGGATCGTATCGAGAATTGCTGGACTGGCTTGCACCAGAATGGGATTCAAGACATTTGCCACCGACTCTGTTAGATATCCAGAACCGATGATGTCGGATGTGAATTGCGTTGGGTGCTTAAAGTTACCAATGAGCTCAAAATAGGCCAGAGTCTCGCTGGCCTTCTGGGAGACTTTGTTTCGTAAGTGGATGATGACCTCGTTGGTAAGGTAGACAATGGTCTTCTGCTTGACTACCTTCTCCAGCTCTTTGGCAATGCCCTCGCCCCACTGTCCAGGATTCGTGGCTGGCATACCTATGATCGGCAAACCGTAGCGAATGATGTTGGAACCATAGAGGCCTGGGAGTCGAATCTGTTGTCTTGCTGGTAACGGTTCTGCTCCTTGGCCATTCAGGTTCGCTAGCTGCAAGGAACGGAGCATCTGACCCATCTGAGCTTTTTCTGTTAATTTCAGCTGCTTGACTTGTTCGTCGTTGATGGAGAAAAGCCATTTAGCAGGATTTTGGTGGAAAGGGCTCCAATCCTTGCTACGTTTGAGCAGCTTCTCGGACTTGTCCTGGGCGAGGTCTTTCTGATGAGTGAAATAGGTGACAAGGTCAAGATTCAGAGGACCAAATGTCTCGCCCATCATCGAGACCAGTACCTTCGCCCCTAGGAATCCTCGTTCAGGTCTGTGGAGGATGATGTTGAAGAATTCGCTGGTCATGTCGCGAAGGAAATCAAGCAGCTTGTCGTCAGAGTGGTTCATTGCCTTGAACAAATCATAATGAAGAGGTCCCACGATACCACTGGCCATCCACATGAAGCTTGCGATCATATTGTTCATTGGACCAAAGAGGGGGACCTCTGAAGTTCCCTCCCCCTGATTCAAGAATTTGATTTGGGAATCGGAACCTTCGATCCTTTCGAACATATGCAGAGCGTAACCGTCGCGAAAGGTGTGCTTCTTCGTGGTCTGAAGTTGGACCCCCTGTCTCTTGTCGTCCATGATGACAGAATCGACTTTGACTGAGTCTTTGAATAAGACGACGCGAGTGCCAATTGGAGGAGTCTTGCCTTCTTTTGTGAGCTAAAGGAGTCTGAGTGATCCCTTTTCCAAGAGATCCTTGTGTTTCTCGAGGAGTGCGAGGTACTCCGCATCCGTCAAATCCTTCTTGTCGAACACCACATTGAAAGGATCATCGGGGAGAACCACACCTTTAAACCCCGTAATGGAGATGAGATAAATAGTGATAAGTAAAGGATCCGCCATGCAGTCATTTGCATTTTTGCAATCAACGTGTCGAATGAAGCAGTACTTGTGATATCCTTTCTCAGAAAAGGACGAGTAAATTGCTTTGTTTTCCAGATGCTTGAAGACGTCGAAGCTTGTAGCAACCGTCTTCCACTGCTTTAAGGCGTCAGTGTTTGTTGGATCGTCCATGTAACATTTGTATACATCGAAGACTTCAGCTAGCATGAAGGCAGTGCTGTCCCCCCTATCCACGCCGGCAGCATGTCTGGCGGCTTGAGTCTTGAATTCGTAGATGCTTTGAAAATCATCCTGGTCCATTATGGAGGCGAGTTCTTGCTTGGTTGTGTGTCAATGGCAGCTGAGACAGGGAAAAGTGCGAGGATGACGGACGATAATAAGTGCCGGTGGGATGAGGAGCAGAAAGGGAAGGACGTTGATTGGGCTTTCAAATGGACGGCAATTGCCTAGAATTTATACCTCAACCTGAAAGCCAAATCAGAATGACTGGACAAGGCAGAAGATGAGCTTCTTTCCTGATTCCTCATCCACCTCTTGCGACGGGAGCGGGAAGCCACAGGCCATGGGAACAAATGTTGGCAACATTAATCAGTCATCCTGACCGATATCGGTACCGAAGGACGTTGCGGCCCGGCTAGTCTTGGCAAGCCTGATCTAAGGTGCGCCTGGAGGGGTCGCCAGCCGCACCGCACCTGCCCCACGGAAAATAAAATTACCACTACTTCTAAGTACGGTACCAAGTCACTGCTAGAACCAGCAAAACAGCAGCGAGTTGAACCCATGTCGGACATTTTAGCCTCGGGACCCGACCTTGTATTTGGAAAATTTCCTGTTGCCCTGATTGGCTGGGCTTGATCATTCAGGGGCAGAAATTGTCTCCTTTCCGTCCCTGATGATCAATTTCCGCCCCTGATGATCGAGCGCATCCAATCGGGGATTGAAGAAATTGTCCCGAAACGGATGGTCTGGCCTCGAGGCTATGTCGGACCATTGTCGCCCGTTGGTTGGTACGTGGCAAACTTTGGCCTCCTACCAAGTAGGATTGCTATTCCTCCCCCTCCTACTACTATTCCTTCCCCGCTCCCTTCTCTCGTTTCATCTCTCTCCCCCGTTCCCTCTCCTTGCTCTTTCCAACACCCGCCTCTCATCACTGCACCACACTTGAAGACATTTTCAGCCTCAACTCGACCTCTTCTTCAGCCTACCACCTGCCAGCCATATTATCTGGCCTCCGTCAAGGTGCGTTCATTCCATTGGGCTGCAGCCGCATCCTTTAATGACATGGAAATTGCGACTGAAACAGCTTCTTTCCGGTCCTTATCAGTGATTGCTTGAAGCGTCTCAACAGCTTTCTCCACGGTTTCAACCTTCCTGCCTAGATGCCTGGCTTGAATCCTCCCATTCTCCAGCCAAGCGGAGACGCTTTGAACTTTAAAGACACTTAAGATGGCCTCAAAAGCGTCCTCATGATGGGTGGCTCACTGCGATACAACCTTGCGTATCCGCACATTTATCTTCGTCCGTCAAATCCCAACAGAGCCCGCACACTTCAGGAACGATTTCAACCTTACGGCTACATCGGAATCGACATTGACTTCTCCGACAATTCTCCGCATTCAATCCACGTAGTGTGCGATGAGCTTGTTTTGGTCGGCAATGAGACCTACACAGCCAACGGAAAGAACCTGGAAATTCGTTGCCGACATCTTACCTTTGCAGAAGGCTTGAGTTCGAACGTCGAGGACAACCGCAAGGTCACCTTTGACCTGTCTGGAGTTAACAGCCAAGCCCTTACTGCGGAAGTTCAGAAGAACGCCATCAGCCAGGATCAGGATTCCTTGAACGCGAAAGCTCCCGGCCTGTCCCATACACAGGGAGAGGTTGACATTTTTGGCGGATGAGTCACGTACGATCTTCATCATGACTCTAGCAAAGGTTCATTCACAGCAGCAAAAGATGGAGCAGATGCGGACAATGTCGCCAATCCTGGAAAACGGGGTATCGACGGAGGAAACTTCACTCTTATTGTGGACACGATCGACCAGAAAATGTTCGACTTTGTCAAGCCGCCCATTTGTGTCAGGTCAAACGGCAGCCCAGGAGGCCCAGGGCAGCCTGGAGGGAATGGGGCCCTGGGCGGTGCCGGCCTGGACTATGCCTTTCCCAACAATCTTTTTTTCCAAGCGGGAGATTTAGACATGAAATACCTTTGCGACCTTTTCGAGGGAGCCAAAGGAGGTCAGGGTGGTCGTGGAGGTCCAGGCGGCAGAGGTGGAACCGGCGGAACCGTAACGGTGATCTGTGGACAAGACACTGACTTTGAGAAGAAGCTCATGTCTACCAAACTAAGTGCTGGAAAGGACGGTGACAACGGCCCCAATGGAATAGCCGGTCCCAAGGAGCAAACAGCACTTCAGCCCTCTATCGTGCATACGGATGGAAAGGGCTTCGCTGGGATCTCCCCGATGGAGATCCATATAAGGACAGATGCACTAAAATGGAGGCCTTCGCTGAAGGCAGCGGGTTCACCTCTAGCGACAATACTGCGGACCCCACGGGTCTCAACACCCAAGAGCTTTGGGCCCTTGTGCCGGAGAAGGATCGTCAATCGTTCGCAAAGGAGGGTACAAAATCATACCAAACGAGACAAGGGGAACAAATTCACTCGATACTGTCGACCGACACAAACTTCCTAAGACTCCTCATTCAGCGACTGAACTTTGAACATTTCCTTCACTTCACTAGTCAGGCCTCTCCTACACAAGATACCGGTACTGTTGCGTGGCTCAAAGACGGACAGGCAGCATTTCTGGACTGCTTCAAGTGGCTCTCTTCCATCATGAAACCCCTTCAAGCAAAGGTTACAGCTGAATCGGGCAAGAAGGGCCAAGAGGTTTCCACAGTCAACACTTTTGAAAGGAGTGTTTCAGCGGAATTCATACTCCTGTGTCAGAAGGCTGGTGCCTCCTCCCTTGGTGGACGCATTCGGACACTCTACCAAGTTCATACCCTGGGTCCCCAACAAAGCAGTCTACATCAGCATTCGAGAAGATTACAAACGCATTGAAGCGTCCTACCAAGGGATCAGTTCTATCTTGCAGGCTCACCAGAAAGATCGCAAAGTCGCACAGAACCTGATCGATGAAGCCCACAAAGCGATTGACGACTCAACTCAGCGTATCAAGAAAGGACAGGCGGCCATCAAGGAGGCTGAAACTGATTTTAATCGCTGTGATAAGGCTCTCAAATTTCAAATGGACCAGCTGGCGGAGGACATCCGTGGAGTCAAGAACGAGCTTGCGCAGCACATTGAGTGCTTAGGCGAGCAGTTCTGTGATGCACTCTCTAATGTCTTGATGTTCGGCAACAGCAGCAAAGCATCAGTGGCTGGCTCAGCGCTGTCGATCGGCACAAGCGTCATAAAGTCTGTCGACGAAGCTGCGAATACCATTGATGGCGTCAGGAAGAGCTTGCTGTACGGCAAGCTGGAGTACATGAAAAAGACGCAAGATGAACTCAAAGCAGAGATTGGTCGCACGATTACCGACATGAAGAGGGATCAAAGTTCCTTCGGTGAGTTTCGTCAGCAGATCGTTGCAAACAAGGAAGACTTTGAAGAAATGTGCAAAGGGGTTTTAAACGGTATCAAGGCCGGCGACGACTTGCGAGCACGTTTCCGGAGTGTCATAAAGGCAATCGATCGAAAGAATAAGGCACTCGCAGACTACAATCGAGCCTTTGCCAGCATTGCCGAGCAGCAGCTTGTGATTGGTGGGCAGGAGAAAGCCATCCAGGATCTTCGCCATGGAACGAGCACCAACCTTTCAGACGATGAAGTGCAAGTGCTCGATCAGTTCTCCACTCGCATCTTTCTTGACATGGCTCGCTTCGCTCTGTGGGCCATCTACAGCCGTGCGAGAGCTTACAACTGCATTTCCTTCAGACTCAACCGAATCTACGAGTACATGGCGAACCTGCATTCCTTTTCCAGCTTGACATCAGAGAGACTAGATCAACTGGATGCTATCCTGAACAAGGACCTTGTGGAGCTTTCAGCCGACTGGAGCAGCAATCGAAAAGCCCGAAGTAAGGTGTCCTTGACTTTGGACGACACCAAGCATGTCTTCTTGCTGGAGAATCTTCGAGGAGAGAATCCATCGCTCGAACTCGACATTGATCATGAATTTTTCTTTGACAGTTCGAACGACTTTAAGGATACTCATGCTTACGACTTTAGGATGTACAGCATGGCAGTCTTCCTTTATGGTGCTACTCTGAAGCATGATACGAAGGCAGGCCAAAAGGAGAATACCCCTTCCGCGCAGAGTCATGGGCTGGAAGGAGTCAACGGCCATACAGCTGCTGGTGAACCTCACGCCCAGCCTGCCACAGAAGAGCGAATCGTGCTCCACATAGTCAGCCATGGTTTGTTCCGATATCGCTATCCACCTCCAGAAGAATCGTCTACTTCCAACTTCGTGGAAGATTCTTTCGAGTTCGCTCCCTCCATCGCTCCTTTCGAGTACATCCACCACACACTAGACGACACATACAAGCCCGAGTCACGCTACTCCAGCAGCGAGCAACTTGCTCTGGACATCGATGGGGGCAGTGGTGAAGGACATGAACCCCTCCCTTTGCAGTCACCTATGGGAGTCTGGAGCATCAGGCCAGTCGAAAATGTGGACACAAGAAATGTACACAAGGTAGTCATCGATTTCGAAGTGTCGTATCGAGTCCGCTAGTTAAGTCCTCCCAGGGAACAAGACCAACAATTATTGCACCGCTTTCGTCCTGTTCTGTGATGGCAATCCTACCATCTCTTCTCCTTCAAACAGCCCTTCTTCATCTCTTTGTAAATCCATACGCCATGCTGTCTTTCTGGCACCAAACACAGGGCGGAATTCCCGATTTTCACGTCATGCATAGACAGTGAACAATAAGTGAAGACGCTTTAAGCGTTTCACGAAGTTTTAACGTCGTGCAAACATGTGAAAGCAATGAGTTTCTCAACCTAGTTTTCCCGATATAAAATTTGAGTGAAAAAAATGATGGATATATCTTTTGTTGATGATGTCTGGCTCCTTCGGTGTTTCTCGCTTGTTCCATGGTAGTCTCATGCTAGACGGGAACCTAAAGAGACAACGTGAAGATACCAAGAAAACAGACTCGACTAGACTGAGTTCAAAAGCAAACAATTAGTGAGAGCGCTGAAACAGGTGGAGACAGGTAAGAGGGGGAGTGCGCATATATATATATATATATATGTATATCCAGTGCGAGAGAACGTTTAAACCCTTTTTACAGTACCTTGTGGAAAGGGGGGGAGGTGGTAAGCGGTTGCTAAACCGTTTGGGCCTCACTTGCGGATATAAACAATCTGTAAACCATTTTGGCTTAATAGTGACGCGCTTGGGACAGGCCAGGGTAACTTTAGGTACCTACATAGAATATATATCGATGAGATACAAGAAAATGAGGGACAGAGAAGCAAGATCAACAGTCGAACTGGTGCACTGGCAGCCGGACTAGCCTTGCATCAACCGTAGGATCGAACCATCGAGCAGGATGGTTAGTATACTACTGAATGGAGGTTGTACTATCGTTTTAGACCTTTATGTCATCTGACTGTTTATGATGTACACGATCGGGAGAGAATATTATTTGTCTCTATAAATCTATCCTGCACATATATAATGTTCATAATTTTGCTCTCAACGGGACTCGACTCGGAAACGTCGAAAATTTGCGATTCTAAATTAACTGTTCGGCTAATTCTTTTAACAAAATTCCCGTGCTATCTTTATGTCTAGGAACTGAAAGTTACTGAAGCGTAAAAGGATATTCCGCGTATGCTAATAGTTTCACTTTAAAATAATATAAACCCAATGATGAAATTCCGATGTCTGATGTCTATTGATCGGAATCTCAATTGCGTTAACCAGACACGTGGGCTCCGTAGTCTGGCGGAATCATAGCCTCTCAATGCAGCAAGCTACCTGACCATCTATGCAGTATGTGGCTGCAGCACGCTATGATAGTAAGCAAAAGGTGTGCCTCACATTGCTTACAAATGCAGGGCACTAGGCAGCAATCCGGTGTTCTGTACTGGGACCCATGCCAGTCATTTCTCCTCCTCCCTTGATGGGAAGGTGCCGTCCATAAGAGTCCATAAGGTATATGTCCTATGTAGTCCTCCCTCTGCTACATTTTTTCTCATTTAAAAATCAGGGATAATATGTTAAATGGTATGCCTACATGTATCCACCCAAAAATAAGCCTTCGAGATTCTAAAATCTAAGAATTCTATGGCAAGTCATCCATTAACCTAGTTATTCGAGTTTTGTGCTTATACTCCATCCCAGGACACCTACGGTCCGCTCCGTGGTCTCATTCCACGCTGACCATTACATATACCAATATTCGAGATATTTATAGCACAATCCCGACGTTGACATCCACTAAGCGACGTCACTGATTGCCTTCATCACGAAATCTGGCAAAGTCTAGGTAGCGCTAGGTGGTCTAGGTACCTCCCTAGCGTGTTTAGCGAATCCGCCGTTGCCTAGTTGCCCTAGCATGCTTAGCGAGAGCTTTGCCGACATAGTTGAATTCTCGCTCGGTAGCTACCTAGTGATATCTAGCTCAATGCTAAGCTATCGGTGGGCCTCTACCAAACTAGCTCTCTCTAGTGGCAATCATTCCTCATTTATTCAGGGATTACTAGAAGAAAAATATTATATTAAAGACATAGCTACATATACTGATACTAATATAACAAGAATATAAAAAGTAGTTACTAGCGCTATGAAAATGAACAAATGGCAAAATGCGAGAGTTGGGCCACTGCGAAGCTTTTGGTTTAGCTGTTGAAAATCACCTTCAAGCAATTTGACTCTGGATCCAAGCACTAGCTGTAGAGTTTGAAATCAATCAATGATAATTCAAGAAAGAACATATAATCTGACTCATCTTTATGTAAGTATCAAGTTGTGGCTCCAAATAATCTCAATGTGAACCACCCCGGCCCCAGTCAAAGTTCCGTGGCCCACTAGAAATAAAGAAGGTATTAGTGAAGAAATATCGCCAGTAGATCAGCAGATTTGGTGTTAAGATGTGTCATTGGAGAGTTGAGTCATAGAGCAGCAGAGAATAGCAGAGATGGATGTCATTGGAAGGTAGCGTGAAATTACTTCAAGAGGGTCGAGGGCAGCCAGTCCAAGAGCTCCAGAGTGTAGCATAATTATTCAACCCTGTCAGAGCAACACAGAAGCCCTAAGAGTGTAGCACATGCTGCAGTTCAAGCTGAAGATGTCAGTGAAGTGGATGGTGATGGCAGTTCAACTTCAAAGGACGAACGTAGTCGGAAATGCACGTGACTTGTTGGAACCTTCACTTCCAGCTTTACGTGAGATTTTGAAGGTAGGCGTAAGTCAAGGAGAATTAAGCAATCTTTAGCGACCCATAGCAGTCCTAGGCTAGATAGCACTAGATAGCAAATCGACGAGCTAGGAAGACATTTAGCCGCCCATGTCAACTTTCCTGATGTTGGCCTGCCCCTCATCCTTGAAGATTCAAACTTATAATCAACTCCCTTATATTACACAACTCATGCTAAGGGCAACCGTCTGAAACCCGAACACACCCCCTGGCATGTCATTTTGTTAGTCCATATTCCTGACCCGGAGGCCTCGGCATTGGCCTTATTTTGGGCCTCAGAGGCCCGAATCAACCCCGGCCTGAGACCCCAAAAATCGCCTCTGAGACCCGAATTTCGCCCCTGGGATCGAAGCCTATTATCGGGGAGGCTAGTAACCCGAGTAAATGTCCACTACACACACTCGTGGCATGGATTTATTTAAGCATGTGTAAAATCTTTTGTTAAAGTTTGGCAATCATCTCTATCAGGAATGATTTCACAGACGGTGCCGGACAGGTGTTAGGACTGGAAATAACATCCATTCGGTTCTTATAGCGACACTGTCAATGACATGTATCCAGCCGTTTCAAGACTGTCAGAAAACTCGTTTTATGCATGTGGGGACTCTACAGTGCATTCATCCGACGGAGGGAAAGATCTGACAAAGGTTTGGACTTGATGGAATGGGGACTTGTAGTTCTAAGAGTCGACGATTACAAGAATTCCAAAGATTTTCGGAGGTTTCCCATTGATTTTATAATCTTTGAATGGTGTCTTCAATCAAACGACGCGGCATATAAGGAGTTATCTCGACTGTATCCCGACAATAATGCCAAATTTCACAGATTGCGCAGTAAGTATGATGTATGAGTGTCATATTTGACAGACTTGTTGACTGTCCTTGCTTGGAAAGGCAAAATTGCGTTCAGATGGTGAGCCGAAAGCTGCTCGAACCAATACCTGGTTGAATAACGATGTCTTTCAGAGAGCAACCTGCTCCAAGACCTGATGGCCAGTGGATGTGTGTGCCCTCGCTTACCGAGGGACTTGAGATTATAAGTCGGTGGAGTGTTTACAATCAAAGCAGTAACAACCCTTGTTGTGTTCGGTCTTGCATTTTGAGTCTCGAACCATTACTTTTTACTTTTCGATTGGCTCATTTCGATGCGCTTCGCTACTATCCTCGTCTGGACTGTCGCCAGCCTTCTACCATTACAAGCCGCCGCCCAAGGACCATGCGTCCCTGTGGGCACAGGCAATCTACAGGAGTGTTACGATTCCTACTATATATGCTGTCAGAAAAATCCTACAGCTAATGGGTGTCCTGTCAGTCTTTGCGTTCCTGGCTGCGGTGCGTATTTTTCGACATTATATTAGCCTCAACCTCACTCATTTTTCCGTGATATGCTCTATAAGAATGATCGATGCGTTTGGGCTTAGAACACGGACCAATCGCACACTTAGCATATGATTTCATCATAAAGGTTCTTCTTGTTCATCAACGTCATTGCAGTGCAACATACCACAAAGTCACATGGAGTCAAATCGAATTGTTTTCTCCTCTATCATAGAACTTCCACTACACTACCTGCTTCTTCTACCTAGTGAAGCTTGGGCACAGTCCAGTCAATCCAGTCGGAATCAACAAATCCAAGAGGAGCATCAGCTGTCTCAAGGACGCTGGTGTTCGTGGCTTCCCCCTTCAAGAACTTCCCAATAAAAGCATCCAAAATGGGCTGCTGTTCCGCCGGGAAATCGCAGTGCGTGTGGTTCGCCGCCTGCGACTCGCCCATATGGTCCGGAATACCCAGCGCCTGATAAATCTTATTCGCTGTCTTCATACACCCCCACACAGACTCAGGGCCCAACCAGTCATACCCCGTATTATCGATACTCAACAGCCCGCGAGGCGCAACCATCCCTGCAAGCATATGATGATCGAACGGTAAGATAGCCGTGTCGTTCACGTATTGCGCAAACGCTTCGGAGAACCAGACGTTCTCTTGTACAATTTCGGAGGCGGTTTGCGTGACGACTCCCGCTGCGAGCATGGCGTCCGAGATGCGCCAGCAGCCAGCGCCGCCTGAGCCGGATTCTTGTACGACGGTGAGCGCGATGCGTTCTTCGAAGGCGCCGGTGACGAGGGCTCCTTTTCCATCTCGTGAACAGCCTGAGACGGCTAATTTCGTTAGGTCGAGGTTGGCGTGTCCTGGGACTTCCTCCAGTACGTCGATAATGCGACTGACGCCCCAGACCCAGGCCATCATAGCGGATGCGGTGGCATTTACCCCGTAAAGTTGGTAGAATTTTCCTATGCCTCGACTTGTTGCGTCGTTTTGCAGCGCCATGTCATTATTGTTGAAAGTGAGAACCGCAACATCCGAGGGAATAGGGATGCTCAGCCCGCCCATTCCTATGAACGCCGGGAAAGGACCGCTTCCGGTTGTCGGCACTTGTACGCCTACGCTGAAGGAGATGGAGTTTCCTTCGTGTGTGACGTTGACTGTGAGAGTGTCGTTCGCCAAGGAGCCAGTGACTTTTTCGGGCCTTGGTGGGAGTGCGCCGAGTTCGTACGTTTGGAAGAGCTGCCCTATTTCTTCGCGACGGCAGGCCCATTCGGCTTTTGTTTCGACTTTGCGATGACTGTCGAAGAAGCTGAAGGGATCGGGGAGCTTGGGATCGGATGTGAGCTGGGCGCTCTTTGGAATGGCTGGGCAAGCTGGAGGATAAAATATGTTTTATTAGCAATGAAAAATGCAATCGGGTGGATTTTACCTTGCGGTGGGAGACCAGGCAGTGCCGCCACTGCAAGTGCGAGAACAAGCGCGACGAGGGATTGTTTAACAGCCATACTAAGGAAATTTCCAATCTAACTCGGCTACAAGCATGACAGAAGTCAGCTTTATATACGCATTGATAATTATTCGATGTACATCGTTGTACCAGTAGTCAGCACAGCGGGCCGGTGAAGGAAAGGTGGGGTGTAAACTTGTGGTCATTACAGCGTTTGCGAAGTGAGTAACTACATTCTTGACACCACGTGTAACGAGCAATTGGGACAATTGGGCCCCAAAGTGAACTAAGAGCGTAAGAAACATAGAAGCTGACTTGCGAAGCTTGTCATAAGGAGGTCACTAGCGCTGATCAGCAGACTCTATTCTTCCTTGCGTTCCGAAGATGTGGATAAACTTGTAAGCGGTCAGCTCCGTGTTCAGTTTTGAATAATTAGCCTTCGCTATTAATATCTTATTCACAAATAGCAATGACAATCCACATAATAACTCACATGATAGCGTACTCCCCTTACCGTCCGCTTTCATAAAGACAAACCGTTCTATTGCGTTCCCTGGCTTCCTGCCAATAATAGAAGAGTATATTTACTAAAAATAGATTAATTGGCAGGCTATTCGGAAAGGATGAGCACGACTCAAAAAGGAAGCATCTTGAAGCTTGCCGTTCGGGCTTTGACATTTCCGAGCAATCGCCGAAGAACAGAAAATAAACAAGAAGTGATCATAGAACCAGGCATAAATACTAGTTCTTATATATGGCTTGGTAACAAATATGCCAAACACTTATTGCATGCGTTATAGAATAGTTCCACTGTTATGAGTCAAGGTAGAAGTGTTGCTGGGTCAGAGTCTCGAAAGCTTTGCGGAAGGGGAAGTATAAAAGTGAGAGTAATTAAAAATGAACGACATATCAGCGAAGTCCACCGACACATTTCTTCAAACGTTGTAAATTCTAAATTTAAATCAGAAGGGCAGTATCGTCTACCATCTTGACCATGAACACGTGGAAATTCTCGGTCCAAGAAGCTGAACGTCCTTCGTCAGATATTCGTCATGACGGATTTATGTCGAGGGTGCGTCGCCTCCTTACAAAAATATGCTCTCTCTTAATTAATATATTCCAGATGATTCTGTATTGCTTCGAAGTTGTCTCGCTTCGCTATTCCTGGACATTCACGTACCTCACCAGAGGTTCTCCCAATTAAAACCAATCACTTCCTCGCGTTAGAGTGCAACACTAATCCTACATTCGAGGTCGTAATAATCTGTTCACCCCATTTATTCGTTTTGGAGACAATTTGCTTAAAGAAATCACAAATACAATAGCCGTGGATTATCAGCAAGAATACCCTACCTGAAATGTTCGTCATGAATTGGAGCAAGATGCCCAGTGTATGTTTCATATAAAGGTCCATTTCGTGCGTCAGAGTCGGAGGCAATAGATGTACGCCTACCCCGTCAAATCAAGGTTAGTCACTAATGGAAGAAAACATAGTAGTCAGCAATATTAATCCATTATCCCAATATTTTCATTAAACCCCACCAGAGTACAACCCTTCCCAGATTTCTTTTCACCCTAGGCTTTTCCACACCTGGCTTTCCAATCGGCATATTTCCAACTCCAGCCAACTTCCCACCGCCCCCTACACCCACCTCCTCCGACTCAAACAGCCAAAACCCTCACCCAGCAACCCTTATAGCCCACCAAATCCTTCTCCATACATTTCCATATGGGCTTTCCACATCTAGCTTTAACATGGAACCCTCACCGAGCCCCAGCCTACCGCGGATGATGTGATACGAGCATAGTAAAATAATAACGACGAAAACCCATACTCAGTAGTAATGAGGTACGGGAAACAGAAAAAAGATATCGGGCAATGCTCTGTGAAGCCGTCCGGATCGAATTGCCAACTCAGATTTCAGCTGCCTACTCCCCCTAGATCGTGCCAACAGGCTGAGTGAGGGAAATCGACATTTTACTACGTGGGAACGGAGACCGGGCCGGACCGGTTCTTGGTTGCTTCTCACGAACTCAACCCTCTACAAGATTGTTCGCGGGCGCTAAGCGGTCCGAGCGACGGTTAATTCAGCGAATGACCTCGCTGAACCGAGTCTGTAGCTGAAGAGATTAGTTGAAGTCACTTTATTAGTTTCACGTCATAAATTCTGCACCCGATACAACGAAGTGATGACTGTCAATAAGATTAGCTTAGTAAATAGCGCAAATAGCAACATATGGAATACTTCCTTAATATCCTTAGGGGCCTAATACTCCGAGCATGGCTTCAACAAAACAAAACACTCATAAAACGTCACACACACAATACCATCACACTAATCAAACAGTGATAAAGTCCATCATGATAACAGGACATAAACGACAGGACGATCGACAGGATATAATGACGGAAGCATAGTGGGAATGAGACAAAGAAAATGGGTAGTCAGGAGCGATAGTAGCTCGAATGATAGGATGCGATGGAACGGTATGGAATGCGATGGGGTATAACAAAGCAGGGTGGTAACGAGCGAGAGCAGGACATAGAAAGCAGAGCAGGACAGCGATAAGCAAGAAGAAAAGACAAGGCAAAAAGATCATGACAGATTTGACAGATTCCGAGGTTTCCAGATGCACGAGAGCTAGCCAAAAACACCCCGAATTGACCGCGCGATAAAACAAAGCCAACCTGCAAGATGAGAAGCGACATACGATCGGATCGTGTAAACTCACGACCTAGACCGCAGCAGCCTTAACCAACTTCCCATTATCCCTCGTCGTCAAGCGTGGCAAGACCTTAAGAATACTCTTCGCCGCACCAGACACATCATCGCCGTACTAAACCAGACCAAATGCATAAGCATCCACCCAAATACTTTCAACATAATCAAAGAAAAAACTCACCGGCCCAACCGCATCCTCAAGCCCAACAACACCAACGCCCCGCCCGGCCAAGCCCACTGCATACTTCGCAACCGCAACCTGCACTGCGGCCCTTGAGATACTAAACAACGTCTGCGGCGCTGGCACAGCGGAATAGACTTGTCCTCCTACGTTTGCGATTGGCTCGGAGGGGGTTAAGAAGAGAACGAAAGGTGTGGAGGGAAATGATGGTGTGGGTTCTTCGGTCGTTGCAGCGGGTGTGTCAGCGGTGATGGCGGGCGCGGTATCGGCAGCGGGAGATACTGAGTCGATGTTAGTGGTGGGCGTGGCGGTAGCCGTCTCTTCCATCTTCATCGCCATGGACTCGCTCTTCATGTGTTCAGCAACCTCGACCTTCGCCTCTTCCATCTTCTCCGTCGACGACTTAGGTGCAGCCTCAGCTACAGCAGGCGAAGGCTCTTCGGCCTTCTTGACCTCCGGCTCGGCCTTAAGGAAGGGAAGAAGCGCATTCGTGAACGCGATAGGACCGATGAGGTTGCTTTGCAGCTATAAAGACACCGCGTCAGCATCAACGCCGCAATAACGGCCGGTCATAACAAGCTAGCAACTCACCTCATCCTGCAACTCCGTCCCTTTCAACTCCCAAACTTTGATAGTCGGCGCTGTTGTCGTCGTCGCAGCGTTGACGAGAAGGTCAACACGTCCATCAGTGAGCTCGGTGATCTCCTTGATAGCGGACGCGATCGACTAACAAAACAGGAAGCATTACCACAATCTGTGACAACTTGAGAAGAAAGAGGACTACACACCCTGCTAGAAGTGACGTCCAAACGAACTGTACGAACGTTATGGCCGCTCTTCGCGGACGCCGTGACGAGGCTCTTCAGTCCAGGAACCTTATCCGCCGTCTTCGCCAGGGCAATAACAAACGTATTCGGTTCAGCAGCCTAAACCGAACGGCATCAGAACACGTGCGCAAACAAACGATACTGAGGATACTCACAAACTGCCTAACCAGCTCCAACCCAACACCCTCGTTCGCACCAGTAACAAGCACGATCTTCGAGCCCTTTGCCGCACCCTTCTTAACGACCACCTTCTCTTTCGTCTTCTCCTTGACCTCCTTGGGAGCCTCCTTCGTCTTCTTGTTACGCTGACTAAGGTTCAAGAAGAACGATGAGCGACGTTGCGCGGTCTTCTCCTGTTCGGTGGGCTTCGCGACGGCCTTCTTGTCTTTCTTCGCCTTGGAAGGTGTGGTGGGTGGTGCGGGAGTGGGGGTAGGAACGTCGGGGGTAGGAGCGGCAGGAGCAGGAGTCTCCGCCGTAAGAGCTTCCGCCTCAGTAGGAGCATCGACCATAGGAGCCTCAGCTACAGCAGGCTCTTCCTTCACCGGAGGAGTCTCAGGAACCGCCGACTCCTTCGCATGACCGTCGTCCTTTTTGCCACCACGGAGAAGGGTAGAGAACCGACGAATGGTACTAAGACCACCGGAGTCGCTCTTGCGTTCCTTCTTGCCCGACGGTGCAGCAGGCTTCTTTTCGGTCGACTCAGTGGGTTCAGCAGCGATGGCGTCGGCAGCGTTGTCCTCGGCGGTAGGTGTAGCGTTGACAGCGTGGTCCTCGTGCTGCATCATCTTGACGGCGGGTTCGTCTTCCATCTTGGCGATGGGAGGAGAAGTAGACGTAGAATCGTTCATAGTGTCCAGGAGGAGGTAATCACGGGAGCAAAATAGCCTCGTTGCTGTCACGCTTGTCACCGTTGCCATTACGTAGCGCAAACCAAGGCGTGTCGCGGCTATTATTAGACTTCGAGCACCGACTCAAACAGGCCGCGAACTTATCTCCTCCATAAAATACGTCCCTATATCTCATATTGCACGCTCACGTCTTTGTGTCCAGATTTTACCTATATCATTGGCAACGCCGTCACGATCTTCCTTCACCAGAGCATCAATCAATGCAAATCATCTCAACACAATCACGGTGCCCAAACTGTGCCACGTGCGAAATGTACGTACTATGTTTTTCGATGCTGTTCACCGCCGTCCGTTTACAAATCCTCGACCAGATCCCACATACACCACCTGACACCAAAGAAATGCTTAGCCCGTTCGGGGAATAATCTAAGCCGATTTACTATTTCACAGGCCACTGGCATTTATCATCAGGAGCCTGATCTACTTGCCATTCTTCTGCCGTTGAGGTTATATCGCCTCTCACGATACTACTAATCCCGCCGTATCGCTATGTTTATATCTTACACTCCCCTCCCTCACACTGAAACTATGTCGACCACTTCCATCACCTCCTCATCTACCTCAAGCGTTGTATCACCAATTGCAACCTCTACCGATTCAGTGAATCCGCGGACCACGTTCCTTACAGTCTTCGTGGTTACTATAGTGGTGTTATTCATTTTCGGCCTCTTGCCCATGTATTGGTATCTCAGGAAACGGCGGAAAGCCTTGCAAGAATTGAAGGATACAATGCAAGACCTCGACGAAGCAAAGCCGATCGTGAAGGATGGAATGCAAGACCTCGACGAAGCAGTGCCCATCGTGCTGTCGCCCGATGTCTACCAAACGGTCTGCGATGTCCCCAAACCCACAAGCGAAGTTAAATACCCCGTACGTCGACTACCTTCATTTCAATTTCCTATCCTCCTCTAATGCGATCTAGACTCCATCCATCCCTCTCCCTCAACCAAAAAGCCCTCCTTCGATAACATCGTCCTTACTCAGTTACCTGGAACTCTCGTCACATAGCATACCAAGACGCACCTCGACATTCGCCAGCAGCACCGTGCTCCCAACAGCCTACCGGAGTTCTTCGCCTCCCCCGAGCATCCCGATACAGCGCTTTCCGACGCCACAGCTTAGTATCGACCTTTCAGCGCTTCAGAGGAGGGTCTCGTCGATGATACCCTTTTCGAACTTTCACCCAACAAAGCAGTCGACGGAAACGCATACCCTCGTTCCAGAATCCACTAATGTAACGTAGAATATTCCATGTCGACGACACTCTAGATGTATCATACCCAGAGCCCAGACGCGTCCAATACACCGCGCCGGGTCACGCCTCGGCTTTGCCTAAATTTACCAACTTGAGTAATAGAACAGTGCCATCATTACATCCAAATCAGTAGCCTGGACACCCATCTGAATCTGGTTCTCTGTATTCTGCAACTGCGCTGCCGCCGCCCTTCACGCCATTATCAACGCACGCTTACCAGACCCCCCTGATCTGCAGTTCAAGTATACCCCTCTCCAGATTCAGAACGATTCAGATGATATCTGCCAATGCTCCTACCTTTTCCGGCGCATTTTCAGCCGCAACCCGCACGCCGATTGACTCGGTTGGGGTCTCTTCCTTGCGTGGCATCGTCGGCGGGATAATCGCACTGGTTGTTTTCCTCCTTATTGTTTTGTCGGTGTTATTGTATTGGGATAGACGTCGACGGAAGGAAAGATCGGTGGTCATTCAAGAGGTCAACGAAGCATTATTATACACACCTTCAGAGCCGCATCAACCCTTTAGATACCCAGTACGTCCGAGAACATCTCCACGACGTACATTCTAATAATATACTCCCACAGATTCCTCCTCCTCCTCTAGATACTAAACACGAAACGATAACATATACCCCAACACTCCCGAGTATACCAGAGCCCATTAAATACCCCGTACGTGCATCACCCTTTTTCTCAAATTAATCCTTTAAAAATCACCCAGAGCCCTCCTCTCTCCCCAATACCCCCCTCCACCAAACGCCCCACCTCCATGATATCCACCGCCCTAAGCCACATCGACTTCTCCTCCCAAAAAAGCCAATTCTTCACCTCTAGCACAAGCCCCAACCTGAGCCGCGCCTCCACCATCCACTCCAGTTGCATCCTCCCTCCCTCGCCGCCACCCAACATCCCCACCCCGCCTTTTCCCTCCCCCACGCTCCGAGTCGACTTTTCCTACTCGACGCCCCCACGAAAAAGATCAGATGTCTCCACCATCGAAGTGATGGTGCAGGGCTCCTCGAACGTCCTCTGACTGACGACGCGTGCATGTGTATGAAAGAAACCCGTAGATATTGATAAGAGTTTTTATAACACGTAAATACATAGTAAAAGTTTATACAGCAGTGTCAAGCAACAACCTTCCGTAGTCAGAAATATGGAGGTGTTTACGTCTATTCCCTCCCTAATGGTGACCACTTGGGATTATTCTGAGTGACGTTCAGAATTCCACCATCTACAACTTTATCCAACGTAAGTTGGAGGTCCGGAGCTACAGTCGCATTGGGGGTTAATGCCCAGAGTGCAACCGCAACTGTACTAATGTTGAAAAGTATCAGTTTCGAAGACATGACGCAGGAACAGGCAACCAGAACTTACTTTTCCCCATGATAATCAAGTATACCTTCATGAACAGGGAACTTGTATTGGGGGCTGCATATTCATTAGTCCCTGAAAACTAAGCGAAACAGAGCCGCAGAAAGCTACACACCCGAGATCACCCGCTCTTTTGCCCATCATCCAACCATTCACAAAAAGGAGCGCACGGTAGGCCTGACCGAATTCCTCCTGGAAAGTGAACGAGAGCATTGCATCTACACCCTTCGGCATGTCCAGCTTTAAGGTCGTAACGAAGAATCCGATTCCGGGTGCTTTATTGGGTAGACCTTGCGCGAGATCTCGTGAGACCCAATCTGTTGTAGGGAACGACGGCAGATGCCATCCTTTGCGTTCTCCGAATAAGCCACCCTCATTTAAAACTCCTGAGAATATTCGCATCAGTGGCATGACCTCAGGAGGAAAGAGCGGAAGTTTACCCCTTGTCTTGTCCGGGAAGCTGTATGAAAATCACGTTTAACGACATACCCGCATGCAGCCAAGGATGCAACCCACTTCTTATATCCACCAATCTTTCCTTGCACTTTCCAGGAAGTGAAGTTACCGCTGTCAAGCATAAAGCCCCTGATTCCTCTGGGACTTCTTACCGCGTCAGAATAAGGGTGACCATTAGGCCCTGCACCGTGTTCAGTCTAGTTAATTTATCCCGAGAAGAAAACCCTTACATTGTACTTCACTCAAACCCATCGTGTCCTGAACAACCGTTATCACATTATCGGTACCGGGAATTAAGGAACCCGGGGGGAAGAAGTATTTCTGGTCTGTTTCTTCGATGTCATTGTGGCTGGCTGTCCAGCTGATAGATGGTCATGAGCGTCGGGTGATTGGCAAACACCTTACTCACTTTCCAAAGGACGTGTTGAGGAATACGTCGTTTACCCAGACAGAAGCAGCGAATGCTATACAAGGGGGGGAATAGTCAGTGCCTTCAGATTTCTTTAGAGAACCGTACTTGCCGGAGCCGCCGTTAATTGACAGATTGACACTTTTCTCGAGACCTGTAGCGTGGAAATGACCTCTCCAAAGGACCATATTCTCGCAGCTACATCATGAGCTACACCCACGTTTCATAAATTATACACTTACAATCCATAATCACACCCATATAATACTCTTCCATCGCCATAATACGGCGGATATGGGATATTTGTAGTTGTTTTGTTAGCCTCCACCCACTTGGAATCATCAAATGTAGATTGGATCTCTGGTAAACTGTCCTTAAACTTCCACCCAGTCAACTTTGGCGCTGTGACTGCAGTCAAGGCATTCCTGGGTGTTACTTGGCCAGTGAGCACCGAAGAGGATGATGAGGATACGTGAACGTCCTCCCCGTTCCAAGTAATCCTCTTCACGCTTTTGGGAGCGATTACATCGAGCTTGACGTCCTTCTCTAAGTCGCCCGTTAACGCCAAGGTGTTCCCGTTGGTAAACTGAGCACCACGGACAAGATAAGGACCCCCGACCAAAATACTCGTGTTGGTGCCGATACTCCAGAATGCTTGGAGTGGGTCATTTGATACTGGTGAAGTGATGGATGGTGACCAGAATGTGGCTGCTGTGGTAGTCTCCGCAAAAAGGATAAGCTGGGTGGTAGAGTCCCAAACAGTCAGCAGCCCGCTGGGGATACCTGCAAGGAAGCTGATGATGGTGGTATCCTTTGGTATTTTTGGGTTCGTGGAGCTGATTTTGACGAATTGTGATTGTGGAGGGAAATGCATTGCTGGATTGGCTTGGCCAGTCAGCTGTAGCGCAACCTCATGCGCTTGGTTGTTGTCTCCGCGCAAGAATAGGACGTCGCGTCCGTCAATCGTGCCAGCGTAAAACACCTCGGCGGTGGAGTATTGCACTTTACTCTTTTCACCAAAAGTATAGTTTGTAACGAAAACCTTGGATTGACGACCATTGAGTGCGATGGTAGGTGCCACCAATGGAACTTGCAAATCGTTTTCTAACGTTAGTTTGAATGTAACGTTTGCACTGCTCTATCGTCAGCATCTGCGATACCAATGAGGCGGAATAGAAGACGGACGTGGAAGTGGAATCATTCTGCCTGACAATCCAGAATGCGGCACCTGTGTCGAAATTCTTGAGCTGCGTGAGGTAAACATCGGGATTGGTGACAGATGTGGCGATGGTAAGGCTTGAATTAGAGTCGCCTATCCAATCGGTTTTGAGAAATTCCCTTGATGAACCTTGAAAGTTGATGGATATCTTTAAATAAAACGAAATAGGCAAAGAGAGCTGTGAGCGACGTACGGAGGAATAAACCTTGGAATTTGAGCTCTGTGTATTTTGCAACTATATTGCGGGCCTCTGGAATCTATCGCATAGGCACGTTAGCCAGGAGAAGACAATGAATAGAGGGAGAACACACAGCACCACCATAATCGTAAGATGTGTATCCTCCGGGGTTAGGTAAGGCACCCCATGAGGTACCACTATACACCAGCAAATATTAAAAAAAGAAACAAAATATGAAAATGATGTGACGTACCCGTAAAACATATAATAGTTGAGCAGCTTAGCGTTGCTAGCCCACAGGTGCTTGTAAAAGACGTTTTCAAAGTCTGCACCTGTCAGTACTCGGCAACCCTCGTATCCTAAAAGTATTGGGAATCAGTACGTCAACCCTCAGAGAGCATGACGAGGACTGTACCTGGAGAAGTGGGACCCCATCCGTCCGGAGCGCCGCCTTGAAATTCTAATTGCAGGGAGAGAGAGAAATATCGGGATACATGTAAAGGCGGACGGGTACTTACCTGGCAGGAACCAAGGCTGAGAAGGGTTCACCTCCATGTGATAATCGTGGTACCCCGGGGGCACAGGCTGCCAAATCAATGGATCCGTGCAGTCGTAGCGTTGGGGATAGGCATCCATTCCATACAGATCCACAGCACCCTATACACTCAATTCGATGTCATTAGGCTTTGAGGAAGGAAGAACGTACAGTTCCGTTGATGAAGTTCTCACCCATTCCAGGGTCGTTATAGGTAAAAGGCACAACGATGTTATTGGCGCGGTAGAAATCCTCTAGTTGGGCAAAGTATTCGTTGGCAGTTGGAGAGGATTGGAATTCATTATCTGTGGTGTAAAGGTGAAAATGTGGAAACAGAATAAGAGCAGAAGAGAGTACACACCGATTTGCACAGCGATAACTGGACCCCCATGGTTTATCTGCCATGGGGCGACGACTTTGGTTATTCCTTCGATATAGTCCTAGGAAATATGGTCAATATCAGATAAAATACGATCAATAATGTAAAAAGGAAGGAGAGTGCGAAGAGAAAGAAAACCCTACCTGCCATGCAGCCTTCCAGTCTGTCGCATTAGAGCGCAAGGCACCAGCCACCTCGCTCGTAATCCAGTGGGGTATCCCACCAGCCGTACTTTCAGCATTGATATACTAATACGCGTATCAAAATAATAACCACGTTGACATGAGCGAAATTCCCACCGGTCCAGGCCTCAGGATAATCCACACTCCCTCTTTCTGTGCCATTCCGAAAAACTCTTCTAGTCCTCTCCATCCGTCGAAATTGACCACCCCAGGACTTGGGTTGATCAGTCCCATATGCACGTATACGGACAGAGTGTTCATTCCAGCCGCTTTTGCTTTTTGGATGATGTCGGCCCAAAGATCAGGTACGGGGAGACGGAAGGTGTGGAATTCACCCGAGCTTGGTCAAGCAGATTAGAATTAGTTGAAGTATGTGTCATTAAATAGGAATAATTGACGTACTGGATGAAGACTCGTTGCCCTTTGAGTATGAGCGAGTAGTTATCAAATTGTAGGTCAGCGTTAAGGCCCGTGAATCCATCTCCCCGCGAGAAGAGATTAGCAGAAGCGGACGAGAACGGTAAGGAAGACAGCAGCAAAGCCAGCAGAAGAGAGAGGATGGGTGTAAAAATTCCAGAAAGCGGCATAGTGGGCACTCTGTGCATAACTGTCTTGCTTCTGCCGTCATCCTTGTATCATTTTATACGGGCATTTCATGTACATTCACAATCTCGGTTTGAAAGAAGAATTGTCCCAGTGGCCCTCCTCATAATGTGGAGCATGACCTTGAAGTGGTCTTCGGAGATGCTAACGATCGACGAGTAGCGGTCCGGGTGTGCTGGCAGACTTAGTGTTGGTCTTGATTCGGGTCAAATGAGTCAAGGTCAAAAGGTCAGTTCGGAGATCCGATTGACCTGACTAAGCAATGGGTCAGTGGAGTCAAATGGGTCAATTGAAATAAGTAAATAAATAAAAATAAATAAATAAAGCTTTAATATTGAATTTACAGTGTTTTCGGTGTAAATAAAATAATAGAGAAAATCAAAGTTAAGTTTCTGACGCATTAATAGCCTCAGAGCGGTCCCCTAAAAGTTTGCCCGGGCGAAGAGTTCATAAAATTGCAGTTCCTCACCCACTCTTTTCCCGCCCCGTCTCCAAAACTCATCCCTTCCTGACTTCTTATAAAAGGCTCGCTTATGGTTAAAAAGTGTTTTTGCCAAAGAAAAACCGAACCTACGGCACGTGAGTAGTCTCTCGTAACAGCTTTGTGATAGGCTGACCTTCCTAGCCGGTTCTAAACCTTATTTTTACCGGTCTTCTCTTATCCTTGAAGCATATACACCCATACCCAGCTCTTTTCGCACGCCATAAGGAGTTCTTTGGATAGTAGCTTAAACAAGGTGTCAGGATTCTCTTTTCACTATTTAGTTGCTATCTAGATATTGTACAGCTGCTCAGAATCGAGACTTGAACATATATGGGAATTGACCCGTCTGACCCTGACAAATCACCTCGGTCAATTGACCCGACTATTGACCGGTCTTGACCGGCCGGGTCAACTGACCTTTGGACCGGTCAGTCCCAACAGTAACGCGTGCCTTTCTCATACCGACTCGACTGTTCCGACATCTTCAATTATCTTCTTCTACCTAATGACATGCTCACAGGTAGATTCTGAAAATCAATTCGTAATGTTATTGAAGCCCTAGTTGAATATCTAAATTGGTGATTGTCAGTAAATACTAAATGTAGTTTGGAATTGGACTCACTTCTGTTACTCCCGGAGTTTTCTCGCTACAATATTAATTCTAGTCGGACCGCAATTCGACTGAGAACTAAATTAAACGTCAAGGCCTCTCCCCTTCAACATTGTCGGACCGGCGGACTGTATCAGCCAAACGGCCGGCTTCTGGTGAACCGTTGCAACCGCAGACATTGCAGACCAGCGTTCACCAGCCTTGACGTGCTTGGCAGCTGATTATAAAGAGCGATCAATCTGATACAGCTTTGTCGGCGGGTATCAGCGTGATTCTTGGAATATCAAGATGGTCTATCTGATTACCAGCTTGGTTTGAGTTGGCAGCCCGCTGTCAGCCATCATTGAGCTGATAAAGGGAAGGCCACCATGGTAGTGTCTCCATAATTCATGCACACCATAGATCGACCTTCGTTGTTTACCACCATATTTATATTGCTCAGGTATGAGCCTCATCAGACCTTCTGACACTAGAAAGGTAACCTGTTGTATGTAGCCTGTTATACATTTATTTCGGCCCAATTTTCTTACAGTTTCTGAGCTCTACAGTATCGCTATTGAGCCAGTTCTTTCAATGGTACACAACTAATTTCTGGTAAATAGTAACTTATACATCTATCTTCAACTGTTATAATCTATAGAATTTTCAGTTTTTACTAAGGAGGTATGGCATTGGGCCTCGTCGATGCATGAACAAATTGTCAAAGTCCGTCGGAACTCCGCCACATGTGACATGTTCAAATGTAATTCAAGTCCCACTCTACTATTTGAAACAGCCACCGAGTCCTACTTCTTGTCTCTCAAGTCTTGCTCGAGTCATATTTAGAACTCCGTCTGCACCGCCACTAGATACCCGCGTACTTCGTCACTGCTTCGAATCACATAAATGATGCCTAGATTATGGTTGGGACAGCCAATAAAAAGAAACATCTTTTGGATGAAAATTCAGATGAAGGTACTTCGAAGTATTTTATATTACCGTGAAATTGTTCATAGCTATCAAAAACAGAAACCCGCCTACAAGAGCAAAGAGTGGCTACTAAAAGGCGCAAAACTCGGTCACAAAAAGGTAAATACTGCATCTTCTGTCAAATAGTGCTCACATTACCTTAGGCTTGAGTGCTCCTACATGTGTGGTGTCCGAGCCACCTTCACTTGTCAAAAAGACTGCCGAGCCTGAAGTTATTGACATTGAGGCAGAGGCAGGCACTGGCGAGTCTGACATTGACTCAGTCATCACAATCAGCCAGTCTGAGAATAGAAGGAAAGAGGATCGTGTGCCGATCAAGAGCTTCTTTACAATGGTTGACAAATCCAACCCAGATGATGTCCAATTCTGTCTGGTTTGCTAGTACATGCACTTGTCTTATTTTTCATATGATTGCCTAACACCATGCAATGTAAGGCAATCCAAGACGTGTGGCCTATGCATAAGATTGTACAGTATGGGTCAACTACAGGAAATTTGACTTTATGGAAACATATACTTGCCCATCATCCTAAGTCTGCAGCACAACTTCTGAAAATGGAAAGTAAAGAAGGTGACTGAATTATTCCATCTCAAACAACACTTGATGGGAAAGTGGTCAAAATCCCTCCTAAGGTTCCATTTTCTGCTGAAAAGCTCCACTTGAGTATCTTGAGGTTAATTGCTGCATGTGATCTGGTACTTTTCTCATTTCTCTATGATGTTATCCATTACAAACTCATGTTAATGTTAGCATTTGAACCTGGTAGTTCAGGAGGAATTCCAATATTTGATATAGACCTTGAAGCCTGACATCGATCCTGAGGACATTCCAGGCTGAAAGGTTATAACGAACTTACTTGAGAAGGAGTGTGTGAAGGAAATGGAAGCTGTCAAAGGTCAACTCAAGGTATTCTTTCAATTTAACTGTTATATTTGACAACTAAGCAGTTATCAGGAAGCACCTGGTCATGTTAGTCTTACTGTTGATTGTTGGGCTTCCGAGAGCATGGAGTCATATATTGCTGTCACTGGTCATTATGTCATAAAAATGTGACAATTGGAGGAAGAACTATTGTCCTTCATGGTTTTGTGTGGAAGGCATACCAGAGAGGTTCTGGCAGATCAAGTAACCAAGACTCTTACTGAGCTGAGACCTTGAAAAAGGTATGCCAATTATTTGCTATCATTTGTGAATAAAGAATAACAACAAATGTGCATAGCTTGGTTGTATTACCATAGACAATGTGTCTAATAACAATACCATGATGAAATTTTTGGAATTGCATCTACGAGAACTGGGAGTGACAGAAGCTGAATGGAATAATTCAGCTAATCATATCCAGTATGTCTGTTTACTATGATATCTTGCAACATTGTGTGTTGATTTTTCATTTGGTCAGTTGCATGCCTCATGTCTATAATCTTGCAGTTGTCAACACATTGAAAGCATTGACTATGGCAGAGGCTTTTAGGGATGAGATTGCAGCTGCAGAAGCTGAGCTGACTGCTGAATAGCTGAAAGATCCTGTGCTGACATTATGAAAACTCATAGCTACCATATGTCTTGTGTATTTCTCCTAATTGTTTATAGTTTTTAATATCAGAATTATAGCTCCGAACATCTTCACAATGCAAGGAAGCATTTAGGAGAGCTCAAGCAACACAGTATAACTTAAAGGCGAAACTTGATGGTGAAGTAATGGGAGCTCTCAAGCTTCTTTTAGATGTCCCAACCAGATGATCCTCCAATTGCATAAGGTATGTCTCATAGTTCAAGAGCCAAAGTTTCCAAAGTGTGTTAATACATTTCAGGTGTTGCATTCCATTTGTGGTGATTCAGATTTTGAGGAAGCCTTGGGCAAGTACAAGCTCACTGCTGCTGGCTGGCAGAAAATAGAGCTTTTACACAAGATACTTGGGGTAAGTTTCTCATTGCATCATCATTACCCCTTCTTATGATGATTTAACCACAGAAAGTGCATGATAGACAACAATTGCTTTCTGCAGAGCAATATCCTACCCTTTTTGAATCTATCCCTGTCATTGAGTATCTCCAAAGCCAGTGGGAACAACTTCAAGATAAATATGATGATATTCTGGGTGTTCACGAAGTGATTAAAGCAGGGCTCCACAAACTTGCTATCTATTATTTGAAAATGGAGGCAACCAATGCCTATGGCAATGCAATGAGTGAGTTAGTGTTTAAACAATCTGGATTAAGTGCTCACATTGGTCTGACAGTATTAACTCCATATATTAAAATGAAATACCTTAACAAGTGGTGGACAGATATTACCCCTTCAGGAAGCACATTGGCCGAAGAAGCGAAGGAAGCCTTCATAAAATGTGTGAGTTTTGCCCCCCAACATTATAATTCTTCTTATTTTGCATTCCTTATCAGTTTAATGAGTGCTATGCTAAGCCTGCTGCACCACCTGTCCCCAAAGAAACTACTTCCTTATCCATCTGGGGGAATATGTTTGATGATGATGATGATGATGATGTTGCAAATGAGCGCCTCTCAGAAGCAGAACATTACTTAGCTGAACCCCTTTCAATATTGCCAGAGAAAGGGGGAATTAGTGCATTGGAATTCTGGATGATGGGTGTCATTTATGGCTTTTATTTTATTGTCTTCTGAACTTCCACAGGCGGTCTGTCAAGCATATGTACTCTCCTCAGCCTCATGGCAATGGACTACCTTGTAATTCAAGGCTCAGCTACCCCAGTTGAGCATGTGTGGAGCTCTGCAGCTGATACCAACAGCAAGAAGAGAAACCGCCTGACACCAGACCATCTGGTGGCTCTGCAACATCTGAAGGCTGTCTATAGACATCAAAGGTCACACAAAATGTCCCCGTTGGAGAGAAAAAAAATGGAAAGAAGAATGATTAAAGTTGATTGATATGGAGGTTTGGCAGGATGACACTGAAGAAGACTTTGAGATGTTCAGTGTAGACATGGGCCTGGATTGGGCTTAGAAATTCACACAGCTAAATTATGGAAAATTTTAATTCTATGAAGTATAGAACCGTTTCTTAACCGGTTTAGAACCTGTTCAGACCCGGTTTTTGAACCGAACTGTTAGTGAACCGAACCGAAACCGACTGACCTTGGAAATGCCAAACCGGTTTGAGACCGAACCGAACCGAACCGCGAACATCACTAGGCCGCCGCCGCCGCCGTCGGATGGCGAAAATCCCCTTACACCATGCGAGATTTCGACGTCTCTAGGGTTCACAGTGAATGTTGCGCCATATTTCGATGTAAGTGCGCAAAGTGTTATGGCTTCTGAATCTCAGCGCCTTATAAAGACTCTCGAGGAAGCATGTCAACTCTATCTCTTCTCCAGCATCATGGCAAGAAGAAGTTCTCTTCTCGGTCTACCTTTCCTCCCCGTCTTAGCGGGGGCTTCAGCGCAACATCCTCTCCTGTCCGAGTCTACTGACTCTGCTGATTCGGTCTACAAGTTTCAATGACCTATTAAAAAGGTTGCGATCATTGGGGCCGATGTTGCGTACCTTATCCCTCTTGTAATTGCCGAGTTTCAACTGGCAATCATGAACCACTTATCCTTTCAACAGTGGCCTAATTGCGTACCGGGAACTCTGTCAGGCAGACTTCGACGTTCATGTCTACGAGCGTGATCACGCCCCGGGTGGTAATTGGCACTATACGGAAGAGATCCCCCTGAATGCCCTAGTTCTAAATGCGGATATCTCCGTTGGGGACTATTCTCCTTCTCTTCCTCCTGAGGGTGTGAAGTTGCCCTATGTGCAGGAGTACGAGAGTGAAGAAGCAAGGTATTTAAGGAGGGCACATAGAGCTCCCAAACCGGTTTGGGCTACTTTGAAGTCTAACACTGCCTCGGTGAGTAATAATTAGGTTCAACTTTGTTTTATTCATTAAAATATGCTTTGTTCTACAGCCGGTGCAACAGATTGGAGCTTTTTTAGAGACATCATTGTCCTGTTACCTAACACCCATATTTAGATCCGGGAATTTCCTTGGCCCAAAGGTGTACCTTGGGGTGAGGTCGAATAATTGTGTTGGATAAAGTCTATGCTCATTATTTCATACAGCTGCCTCGCCAGCAGATTCAACGATACTTACGGGCATTCGCATCCTGGCACCTATCCCAACCCAGATTGATGGTTTACCGAAAGAGTGCGTTCCCTTACATACAGAAAAATGATCGTTGCTGATACTCACATAATTGATTTCACAGGGTCGTTGTAATTCAACCGGTTTGGACCACGGCACGCTTTGGAAACCCGATCTTTTTTGTTAATGCACTCAACGATTTCAACGAATCTTCCTCAAATGAGGTCAGACACCTGAATCAAATTGCGTCTGAGGATGAATGCCAGGATTTTATTGAAGACTTGGTATTCATGTCGCAAAAATCCAAAAGTCCATATAAAGCCTAATAAACCATTATAATATTGCCAGACGGCAGGCACTTGATAATGTTTTATCAGACTTAAGAAGTCTATAATCTTTAATAATGCCTGACTTCATGGTAACATTATCATGCATGTCAATTAGTTATCACGCTTGATTATATCGTAGCTTCTGGCAACCTTGCAATACATTATCAAGCATTATCAAGCATATAAATACTCCTATACGCCTATTTATCTATCCAATGCCATTCATGCATGAAAAAGTAGTGCAGTATAAATGGTTCTATTCATCAGGTATGTACAATCCAAATAGCTACACTATACTGGGTTGAACGTCACATCTGGGCATGAAATAGGAAAAGATCTGAAACCACATGAATAAAATAAATTAGTTGATGTCTATAACTAACAACTGAGCACTCACCAGAGCGCTCCGCACCTTACAACCCTGCGCCAACATCATCACCATGCCCATCCCATACTCATCGATGACAATCGTCTCACAGCGTTACAATAGCCTGTAAGATAACAATTAGAGTCGGAAATATAGCATTAGAATATAGTAACATACCATTTGTGAAAACGGCTAGAATGGCAGTGAAATGCAAGTCATTAACAAGCATTCTAACATCCAAAGAGTGGTGAGTACTTACCATTTGCCTAACTGTTGCACAAATTGAGGGTGGGGAGGGCGTTGACAGTGATGGCAGAGGAGGGAGATGATGGTGGTGGCGGTTAAAGAGAGAAGTGGCGCCTGTGGAGCTGTGGGGCTGGAGACGGGTTTATAAGCCAATTTGCTTCCGCGGCGTTTCCAAATCCGTCTGCGCAATTCTTTAAGGTGAGAAATAGCTTCAAATACTCACAATTTTGATACATAATCTATTTACAGCTGTACAGAACAACAGTTATTGTTTATCATCCTTCAGTTTGGCCACAAATACCGCCACCGCCCCCAGGCCCAATGCCCATCAACCATCAAGCTTCCGTACAAGTTCTTGCAGGTGTGTATCTATGCTAGTCAAGTGCTTCAGAACCTCTCTTCGAATGTACTTCTCTCCAGAACCACCACACGACTAGGCCTTGGTGTACTCAAGTGATTACCAGTTGTGGAGCGCCGGAGGCGTTTGCCAGCCCGAGAAGGTGAGTTTTCCTTTTCTGGATCATAGTCTTCTTCGAAACGTCGTTTAATTGCACCATATTTGTTATGTTTGAAGGCACTACCAGCACCATCCTCATACGGCTAATACGCCATAGCAAAAATAAGAAATCGGCAGCTGCACGAAAATTTGTTACTCAGGTGAGCTTTCCTTTATCTTTCATTTTTACAATTATATTAACAGGATCATGCAGTTTAGAGAAGGAGAGATTACTCATGAGTTTCAAGGGCAACCACACACATTCAAATTCAAGTATCGCGATCCCTGGGAGTGGCTGGTTGATATTGTTACCGACCCCACATTGGCAAGCTCAATCATCTGGTATCCTGTGGAGAAATATCTGCATCATGGAAATATGATAATACGTATCTATGACGAGGTAAATACCGGCAAACGATGGTGGGAGATACAGGTACGTTGTTCCAGGGTTTCTGACTCTCAAAATTCATTTGAACCCCTGATTCCTCATATAGGATCAACTACCTCGTAAACACGGTCTTCCACATTGTTTCTTACCATTACATCTGTGGTTGGATAAAGGAAAGGTTTCGAAAACCACCAAAAAACACCCTATCGTCCTCCGAGCAGCATTCTTACCTTCAGAAACTCGGAATGCATCTGGCAATGGCGGCGGTGTTTTTATTGGATGTATGCCAATCGTATGTTTAAGCCAATAATATTTTGAACTAGAATTAATTAATTTTCCATAGGTAGGCAATCCCAACGATACGATAGAGAGTGAGGATGATACCCCAAGCTCGGTGGAACTTGCTCAGTTCAAGCGAGAGGTATATCACAAAGTTCTACATGTTATCTTTAGGTCCATACGGAAACGATCACATCACGGTGACACATTGAAATGCGGTGACAAAATTCGACGAGTCCTTTATCCAGGATTCCTCATACATTCAGTGGATGGTGAGGAGGGTTGTGCTACATGTGGTACACGAGGGGCCCAGGCGAAGCATTCCTGTCCCAAATGCTTAGCTCCGAAATTGGAGCTTTCCCACCTCGCCAAAGACTTCGTTTCAAGGACACAGCATGGCATGATACATGATTTCAAACAAGCGAAGCATATGAATTATTCCTCCAGACTCAATATCCTCCGAGATGTGGGATTGCATTATGTAAAGGTGTGTTCCCCGCATTTACATGGTGAAATGCAGCTAATCTTGGTTCGGTTCCAGAATGCCCTCTGGAAGATCAATAATTCGAGCCCATACGAAGCTTATTCATATGATATGCTTCATGCCTTTGATCTGGGAGAATGGGGCAAGCATCTTTGGCCATTAATCACTGAGAAAGTGCTCAAGCATTCCAAGAACAAAATATCCCGAAAGTAAGTTCCAAGTTTTTAAAGTTCCTTAAGCCTTAGCGCATTATTTTCACATTAGTATGCGACAGATTCCACGGTGGCGCGGATTAAAACATTTCTCTGCTGCTGCAGAAATTGATTTTGCCGATGGGAACACTTTTCGCGATATCTTGAAGGTACGTCAAACGTCTAGGCACCGCTTCCGACTGCTCACTTGCCTGAAGTGTATTATTCCTTGTATAGTCCAACTTCTACCACACAATTCATCACTGGTCCATTGTGTGCGAACCAGTGCCGTTCTGCGAGCATTGGCTGGACTTCGAATCGTTAGGCAGGACCATCTTGAGCTTTATAAAGAGTTTCTTGTAAAGTACGAGAAATGGTGTAAGATATAGTGGCCCTCATTTGATTTACTTTCCTTTACGAACTATTAATATGACAAATCATGCCATAGAAAGTCTCCAATGAGCATGACAAGAGCTTCAATTATCCGAAGCACCATAACCTTATACACCTACCGGAGGATGTTGAGAATAAGGGCTGTACCGAGAGCTACAGTACGAGACCTGGTGAAGGCTTTCACCAACAAATTCAACAGGCGTATGATCAGACAAATTTCAAGAACACGGATCCGCAGGTATGTCCATTGGTCTCTCTTTTACCAACCTACATAATATTCCACCGCATAATCAGATCATCCAAATCGATGAAAATCAAGAAGCCATTGCAAGAATCCGCATGTTTATTGATATACATGACCAACACTTAAGCAGTCTAACGAGTGCAGAAGACTTAACCGATGGCGCTGAACCACCTCCCGCACCGGTCGTCTCCATGGCTAATTATGCTCTAGGCTGTCAAGAATTGGTGATCTCGGAGAAAGCCGAGTTCAGGAACTGTATAGCCGCGAAGGTTTTTTGTAGTTCCCTACGTGTTTACCTAGACCTAACCGCTACCTGGTCAAATATTCACGCATATTCTCATCGAACTGATATCACTCTATATCCCTGAAGATCATCATTTTGCGACATAGGCTCGCTCTTACAGATTTTATCAGTTGAGAAACTTGTCAGTGAGAAAGCTGGCTTACCTGGTTTTCGTCGGTTTGGCAGAAGATTGGATGAATTTTTAAGTGAGATAGATGAAGGGGACCGACCAACCGGATTCTTGACGGTGGGTAACAATTTACATTGAAGATGCTGTTATTCACTCAGAAGTTCCCTAGTTAACCCCCTATCAGTGTTTATATCTCACTTACATGTCAGTTGAGGACTGGCGGGAAAAAACCGATATCCTCCGTTGTAATCCGAGCTTCCACAATAGCCCACGTTACGACTGTGTGGTGATTAATACCAACCCAGTCACTTTCGGCCGCCTCGAATATGTCTTCAGTTGTAAAGACGCGGAAGGTCAAAAATGCGACCTAGCATTGGTTCGGAAGTTTGAAGATTCGTGCTGGAGACCAAAGACGAAATGGGAAGGCTGCCGTGTATTACGAGAGAAAGAGTATGGCTTCGTATTGTTAAAATACCTCATCAGAGGTTGTCATCTTATTCCCACCCTTGATAAGGATAAAAGCACGTACTACGTAAATGACCTTGTAGATAATGACGCTTTTATTCGTTTTTTCCTCGATAAATGAACATATATATTACTTCTTAAACTGTCTAGAAACTATGGAGACAGGATAGTAAGAAGAAGAAAAAAATAGGTTTGGGGGTAGTTGAACAACCCCTGACAATACCTAATAAAGTCACGGCCGAGTCTGATAAACACCTGATAAACACCTGATAATGTTGACAGACATTATCAGGGAAATCGGATTTTTGCGACACAACGATTATTATTAGATATTTACTATATTTCCGTTTCGAGGTCGCACCTGTACTCAGACGCTCAGTTTTATATTGTTAAAGTAGAGAGCGAGGTGAAATAGAAAACTACAAAAAATACTCGAAAATACTCCTGAAAATACCGCATAGCGTGAACGCTCCCCTCACAATATATATATCGCAACTAAATCATAGGCATAATGCATAAGGATTTCTCGAAATGGATAGGCCCTCACGACATGCCTGCCGCTTCCATCCGTGCTCGTCTTCTCTCGCCTTCGCAAGGAGACGACAACGCATCCGCCAGCAAGACGCAGACATCGATTCGGATGCCAGAGATGGATCCGATTTCGGTGTAATAACTTAAACACAGAGAGGATGATAACTAACGGTTGTACATGCTAGAAATATCAAATACAAATGGATTTATAGTCTACAAAAAAATACTAGCAAAATATAAAAATACTCACAAGATACTCGGCAGAAATACTCCACAAAACACAAGCGTGTAATACCCTATTGGCTAGAGGCCCTAATTTCCGTTGATTTAATCCAAGGCGATCAGAGAAGGCACACCTCTCTAGAGTCGTTAAAGATGTGTCGTATTTCTCGTAATCTCTCAGTAGGTAATGTGTGATGAATTTATTTCATTCCAGGCTCGTACGTCTAATTTAGTTCCTGTTCAAGCGCAGGTGCTGTGTGACTACTTCCTTATTTTTTTAGTTACTAATTATTTATTTTACACTAGTTGAATACCTTGTAGCATTTCGTTCGTTACAGATCGGTGTTCGTCCCTGGGCTTAACTCGCACTTATCTCCTTGAATATTTCCATTGGTGCCGTTCCGTTAGGACTCGTACACACGGCTCGACAGTCGAGGATTTCCGCCTTAAACTCTGGAATATTCTGTCATCGTTAAGATTGAGATTTCTGAGTGCATAGCGGTACTAGAAGTCTCGCATCACAAAAGTGGTCAAACGCTATAGTAGCAATTATGGTATTTATACCATCCGTAGCCGTGATACTTTATGTACACTATGATACTCTCCATAGCGTCCATGGCAACAACCTCAATTTACGGTATGCTAGCTGCAGTGGGAGCTATGGACAACTATCATAGGAACTGTAGCAGTCATAGGCTCAATAGTAGATGTCAATTTTATCCCTTGCCAATTTTCCGATTATTCAAAAAAACATAATAATAGATAAAATCAACTGGAGTATTCTATTCACATATTTATATACAGCTAAATACAATGGACACTACTAACATTGTAACAATCTAAATATGCATGCCTACTACTCTAAAGTTCAGCCATTGAACAACAAATACTCAAGTGAAAATCTTCCAATGTTTGTATCATAGATAGTGTCTGAGCTTTCCTATTAGTAACAGATGAACCGTAGGAGGAAGCAGACTATTCACCTATCTTATGTAGAACCTGCACATCAGCCACTTGGATACACACTTAGATATTGACTGTACTAAACACTGCGCAGCTTCGTCACTCATCTACTAAAGCACTTAGCACTCTGGACACTTACTGGA
This sequence comes from Sphaerobolus stellatus SS14, assembly GCA_000827215.1. NCBI lineage: Eukaryota > Fungi > Basidiomycota > Agaricomycetes > Geastrales > Sphaerobolaceae > Sphaerobolus > Sphaerobolus stellatus. The sequence continues at coordinate 200,575 of KN837159.1, forward strand.
ATTGTTTAAGTATGCTATATTGTTAGCTGGCTTCCTGTTAATCTTGAGTCCTGCAGGCTGTATGGAAACTGTCAGTGAGAATGCACATGTAGTACAACACAAACCGACCTTTTGGTCTACTATGTCAACACTGGAAATTAGGAATGTATTAGTAAGGTGATGGTTAGAAGCCTTCAAACACTCACCGACTTCGGCGCAGAAGGTTATCCGTCGATCCGGGATTCCGAGTCCACTCCCCCAACAACGACCTGCAAGATAATGTTGCCATGTTCAATCACCTTAGAATAGATATCTGGGTATTATTCAGCTGCTCTCTCAATAAATGAACGAAACATACATGGCTTTGAGTTCCCGATCAGCCCTGCGCAATGCTAAGTCTTGAAGCTTGAAGTGTGTAGGATGGTGGTGGTATGACTCTAAGTCACAACAGCTCCCATTGTCCTAACATTGCGCAAACAACGGAGCTGTTGCGTTTCATAATAGCGATGCTAGCGAGTGCTAGCGACTACTTAGCGACATAGCAGTTGCTACTGCCTGTAGAAATCGTGGGACGCTATGGAAAAATTAAGCGCCGTTGGCAGATTTCCTGATGCGAGACAGCGAATTCTCGTTAAACGGAGTGGAAAAGCTGTCGAATGAGACTTATTAATAATAATTATTACTCACTGATCGAGTCTTGTAAATATTTCAGTAATTTCATATGTTGATCGTAAGGATCTCAGAGAATGAGAGGCAGCTTCAGACCTCCGCGACGACGGTTCTCGATTGCGCGGAAGATTCTGTCGATGACACCAGTGTGCTTGAAAGACTACTAGTAGTCGTACGGGGTTTATCGCCTAAGCATGTGTACTGATTATCATCAATATCAGATAGGATACTTAATATAGTGAGCGTCATGACTCTAAGAAATCGTCTCGAGAGCAAGAGTCTATTAGAGTAACATTTCCTAGAGTCATCAAACGACAAGGATAGCTGAAACCCTCGCTAACGGGCTGTAAAATATTTCCAATAAATAAATGTGTGGCTAGATATGAACCCGTACTTACTAACAATCATATCTAGTAATTGTATGTCGTTCTGACCGAGGATTGTTGACTCGGAGAATCTTGATCTTTCGACCACGAGTTGTTCAGCTATCCCACTGAGTCTCAATACATATTAGAGTTAATTTCCAATGCAAGTAATAATAAAAATACGTGAATATCTAGAATGCTAGTATCCGCGGCATCGTGGAGGAGAGCAAGCCGCGGCGAATCCTATTCGATGACGACACGGAACGGGCGCTTATCACGCTGCATCCGTCAACAACCAGCACAACGAGCGCAGCTGTCCGTTCCTCCTCCAGCCACCCTGCGTATCTTAAGCGCATTACTCTCTTACATATTTGTCACCATTTCTATTCGACTACATCCAGCTCAAGTCTCACTATCGATAGCAAGCCTACTTAGCATCAACGCAATCACAGGAAGGGGTTACGGACCATCGATGACAGGATGACTACGAGTTGATCTACAAGGTATGTGTGAAGCTATCGTCGTCGTTATTTTAGCTAACTATCGATCGGCGATCTTTAATCAATAGAATGCAGCATCGCGACTTGAGATCTTGAGAGCTTGAGATGTGCTCAGCTGTCCTACCCAAAGAGCCGAAGCAGGATTTTCCGCGAATCGGTAACCCTAAGACATCAGGGCCGCCCGTTCTGCCATGCTCCGAGCTCTCTGCGTCTCCTTCACGTCGAGCGCGTACATCCACTGCGGCAAGCCGTACGTGTCCTCCGACAACACATTCATTTCTTCGATGTCACGTACGCACTTCATCGACCCTCCATCCTCGCTGTCCACCACGCCTCCCCACGACGCACGCCTATCCTAAATCAACGAATCGTTCTCTCGCCGAAGGTCGCAAACGTTGCGAAACCCTCGATGCCGCTTCCTCTTCACGTTCCAACCCCACCCCACCGCCACTGGCGCCCGCCCGGTCTCGAGCCCTCCGACTACGCACCGGAGTTCCGTCGGGCTTTGGAGACGATGTATTGGACGAGCTATTCGACGAGTAAGCCGTGACGTGTACTCATTCTACTATATACACTATGTACTTGAACTAACATCTTGCAGGCTCACTCTTCGCGCCCTCCGTAACGACATGAAATGTCGCATCGCTCTCGTTCGCACTCTCGCTATCATTCCCGACGTACATCCTAGTCGTAGGTGTGAACACGCCCTACCTCTACTTCGGGGTGTGGCGCGCCACCTTCGCCTCCCAGGTCGAAGACATTGGCCTCTTCTCCGTTCGGCGCTCCTAACCAGTGCGTGCCCTTCTCACCATACCTTCTCATACTAAGACTTATGTCATTGTGTTGTACAGCTGGTACGCGATCCCCCAGTCCCGCGCCGCCCTGGCCTCTCCCTTGCGTCGGCTCCGTCGGCTCCCTCTCATCCGGCCCCATCCTACATAGTCCAATGCGCCGGCGAATTCGCTAATACTTTGCCTAGAGGGTATCGCGCGGGGTTTAGCTAAGTTGGGTGGGGGTGGGGATGAGAGTGAGGTGTGTGCGTGTGTGGAGACGGAGGATAGTTGGTGGATTGGTATGGGGAGTTAGTGGGGGAGAGGAAGGAGAGAGAAACCGTGGCGTTACAACAACAACCGCTTCAAGAACGTTCGTAGACCTCGCCAAAGAAGAACGCAAGACGCCTCAACAATATCAATATCAACAACACCGATGACCTCAAAATCCAAACGCCCAAAGATCGCGCCGACACCCGACACATTCATGTCCTTCTTGCGCTCTATCTCCTCCAAGCCGCGTCTCAAATCCAAGCTCCCTAAGTGACACACCGTCCCGAATTCTGGTGAGGGCGGGGCGGTTGTTAGGAAGCCAGGGTTGAAGGGTGTGTTTCTTTTCTTCTTGCGTTCTCTTTTGGGGTGGGATTGTGTTGACGTGGTTGATTTAGAGTTGGCGAAGACAACACAGACGCAACAGTAAACAGCAGACGATACAGCCAAAGACGCAGCAGCAAGCGCCGCCGCCGCCATCAGCAGGTGGACAATAACTCCAGTTCTAGTCAGCGCATACGCTTGCGCAGGTGCAGGCGTGTTATGCGAGTGTCGCTGCTGCTGCATCCTCGTCAATACCGTCGAGTCAGGCTCAATATCAGGTTCAGTATCAAGCCCAACATCAAGTGCAAACGACGATCTAGGCTGCACCGACGACGATGACGACCCAGGCTGCACCGACAACGACGACCCAGGCAATGACAGCCACACACCCCACGACGCACCCCACAACTACAACTACGCCGTACGACGCCTACCAATACTACTACTCGCACTACCCATACGTTCAAGTTGGTCAAGTCCCGTATGGCGCGACGTCCTTACCCACCGTCTTCAACTCCACGTCCTCATCCACGTATCCCGCGCAACCCGCGCAACCCACTTCCACACCGTCCACGCAATCCACACCAGCATCAACGAACCTCACACAAGTCCCAACGCTCGCCTTATCCCCAACTAGGTATCAACCGTCGGTGTCGATGGCGGGGACGACCGTCGCGAAGTATGAGGGGATGGGGAATTTCAGGGTTGAGTTGGAGGGTGGTAGGATGGCGGGAAATGCGCCGGCAGCGGTGTCGGTTCTCGGTGCGGGTGGGAATGCCGCAGTGAATAGTGTCGGCGGGAACGGCGGTACGAACGCGAACGCGAACGCGAAGACACCGAAAGGACGTAACATCCGACCTGCGCCTTCTGCCACTACCTCTACCACACCCGCTACGTCCGCTACGATGAAGTCATCCACTGCAAAGGCAAACGCAAACGCAAACGCAAAGTCAAGCGGGACAAAAGCAGCTATCGCGCCTGCCCCTACATCTTCCCAGCCGGCATCGACCCCGATAGTGATGCAGATAGCACACCTCACCTACGGCCATGGCTATCCATACATGCCGTTGCCGTATTATGGTGGGTATTATCCGTATGCTACGTATGGGGCGGCGACGACGACGACGAATCAGGCTCAAGGGACGACGGCGCAAGGTCAGGCGCAAAGTCAAGGACAAGGACAAGCGTCGAATGCGGCGGCTCAAGTCCAAGCACAAAGTCAAGCTCAGCAACAAGCTCAACAGCAGACTCAACAGCAGCGGCAAGCATACGCGGTGTATGCAACTTCTAGTCATTCTAATGCTTCGAACACCTCGAACGCCAACGCCAACGCTTCCAATGCTGCTTCAACGTCGGCCGCAACGGCAATGGCGCAGTACGCGTATCCTCCGGCTCCCGCGTCGATAACACCTGGCCAAGGCGCGCAGTATTATCCGTATGGTGCTTATTACGGCCAATTTGCTCCGACGTATACTGAAGCGCATGCTCAAGCCCAAGCTCAAGTCCAGATGCAAGCGCATGTCCAATCCCAAGCCCAACCGCATCCTCAACCCCAGCCGCACCCTCAACCGCAAACGCATACTCAGCCGCAAACGCAGTTCCGAGGCCAAATGCAAGGTGTCCAGCCGTTCCTGGCCCTTACGCCGCGGACGGTTGCGCATATGGGTGGGCCTGGGCCTGGCGAGGACGGGCAGTAGGATGTGATGTGTTGAATTATGGGTGGCGGGATCTGATATGTGGAGTGGGTCGACGGCTGTTGGGTATGGAGGGTATGAGGATGCAGGATGAGCGGTCGTTGGATGTTGCATATTGCGCTGGTTAGGATTTTCCGTCGAAGAAGTTTGTCGACATTGAATGTTGAGTACGCGCTCGGTGGAAGGTGGAAGGTTGCAGATCATGATGGAGGATAGACTCTGTCCAACCGGACAAGACTCGATATAGACGCGGATGTATTGTACAATGATTCTTTCTTATTCCTCTTTATTACTTTTCGTCTTCGTTTCTTTCGGCATTACACGTCACACTACACTACTTACTCAGTACTCAGGTAGCATAATGTATTATTACTTCGGTTCGTTTCGAATGCATGAGAATCGCACCACATCACACAATATGATCTATCACTACCATCACTATCTTGGGTTTCCGTTTTCGTTTTCGTTGGAAGCATCCTCGAGACAATGTGTTTTGGATCGCTTTTCATTGTTCTGATCCGCCGTAACTTCATCACTTTCGTTCTAAGCGGTTCAGTGTTGTCCTTCTCTATTCGGCATCCGCTATTTGACTTAGTCTTCGTTCTAGGGCATTATTTTGACGAGAACGATTTGAGAGAGAGAAGTAAGAGTTACGGCGGTATGCGTGTTATATTTCTCGTAATGTTGCTGTGCGGAACTGTGTACTGAATGAACCTATTCTGAATCCAGATTTGAACGTCGACTTCAAAGTCCTCAGGCTGTGCAGCCGTCTTCACTTAGGTGCTTCACTTATCGCTCTTGCGTTTACTTATCATTCTTCACTTCATTTTTTAATGATTACTTATGTTCTTTTTGCATTGCACGCGTGAAATTCGCGACAATTCGCCCCCGAAGACGATCCTGTGTCGCATACTAAGCTAGAACGTCAGGTTGTTGTGCAGGTTCCGCACATCAGCCACCTACGAATTCCGGTGAGGTGCGGTGCTTGATGGACTCTTGTCTCGTATTAGTCTTTCCATGTATTATTATTGGGTGCACATAGATCCTCGCACCATCTATTATCCTTCGTTTCGTCTACTCTTGCAATTCGGAAGATCCTTTGGAGCGTTCTTTATTTTCCGTAACTCCAATGATTTCAGTATGAGGCTAATATATCACTCTCGGTGCGTGGAACAACATATTCAGTTCTGAAGTCCTGTTTATGTGGCCAGGAGAAGACTTCGCAGAACCTCTAATTCATATTTGTCTGGGCTAACCCCCATCGTACACGTAGTGATCATTAAATATCTCACTTCAAGACAAAGCTCGGCAAATAAAAAATTCCTTTGTAGCTCTCATCTGAGCCTGATTCCCGCTCATATTATAATACCCAAACCAGAATCGCGATATACTGTAAGGACCTAAGTTTAGCACAAAGTGGCAGGTCATGTGATCTATGCATCCATCTGTACAGCGTGGCACTGAGAACAGCATCCACGTCGAAGCGCTCCCACGGCGTCCTCAGGCTTCATCTGTCTTTCCCACACCTCACACACCTACGTATCATGGACATCTTTGGCACTATCGCCAGTGCTATTGATCTTGCAGTAATGATCAAAGGATATATTGACAATGTTAAAGGTGGAAAAGAGCACCGAGACCGTCTCCGGGATGGACTTACAGTTCTTGCATCTCTACTCCCACTGCTTGAGAGCCGTCTCCAGCCTGCACTCAAGGGCACCACTGCTGTGTCACCCAAGAAGATAGAGGAACTTCAGAAAATATTCGGAATTTACCGAGATATCCTTGGTGAAATTGAGAAGAAACTTACAAAGGCGGAGAAGAAAGGGCGGAAACTCCTATGGCCATTTGATAAGGGCGATATCATAGACAAGATTGAGAAGCTTGAGAAATTGGCCTCTTGGGTCCATATTGCAATCAATGTAGGAATTAGGTATGTCGGAGTTTTCTGCTGGTCATCGAGAAGTGCAAAAGCTGAACTATATTTCCCATTAGCGAGATGATTGAACATATTCACGAGGACGTGCACTCAGTGAAAGGCACGATGGATAATGTTATGTCAAAGTTGTCAGATATTATTAGTAGCTACCAAGGTAGGTTTATCGCAGTAGATTTGATACACTCCGATTCACCATTTCCGACAGAACTTCACAGCGGTACGAAGAAAGCAAACCAGGACATTTCATACATAAAGTCCTCTCTGGATGGTACGGATCGTTATTCTCTCCCATTTAATGCTTCTCATTGTTGACGGCAATGCCTAGCTCATGAACAGCAAGACCTAGTGGCATGGCTTTCATCACTTGATTTCAGTAAGGTATTAGAGGACAACCTCAATGCTCACACTGAAGGAACGGGGACTGCAATCTTAGCCACTCCCAAGATGGATGGATGGATAAAGGGAGAGTCCGCTTTACTGTGGTGCCGTGGTGATCGTAAGTTGATTTTAACAGAGGCTGTTTCATGTTTTATATTCTTGTCCTTTGTTTCAGCCGGTGTCGGGAAGACAATGATCTCGTGAGTCTATGTTCAACTATTTTCCTTTTGGATACTGACATTATCTAGTTCATTGGTTATCAAGACCCTCAGGGAACAGAACTCCACTGCTCCTATGCTGTTTATCTACTGTAATCACACAAGCCAACTTACCACTCAAGAATATTTAAAGGCCCTGTTGAAACAATTACTGCTGTATCCCTTTGTCACAGAGAGCACTACACACTCAGTCAAGGAGGCAAAGTCAATGGGAAGGATACTCAATGTGAAGGAGCTCCAAGCTATCATCTCCAAAGAGCTGTCTCAACATTCCAAGTCATTTATTGTCATTGATGCCTTTGATGAAATATTGGATGAAAATATTCAATATGATCTGGTGAAATTCTTTGGAGAGTTAATCCAAGGAAAGCGGACTCATGTTATGATTACATCTCGTCCTCATATCACTAGCATCACAGCAGAATCAATAGTGGACATTGTGGGAGATCCTGTTGATATCCGAGCCTTTATTGAGTCCCAAATTCAAAAGTTTCCTAGATTGAATAAGAAGTCTTCAGAATTTAAGGGTAAACTCATTGCTGGAGTACAGCAAAAATCTTCAGATATGTGAGTGTTTGTATATCCATTATTCTCCCTAGTTGATAGCTTTGGCAGCTTTCTCCTGGCTAAACTTCATATGGTTACAATTCAGCAGAAGGCACAACATGGAACACCTTCAGACATTATAACCACTCTGGAAGATCTCCACAACAACTTTAATGATACTTATCTAGATATTATAAAGAGAATAGGACATTATGATATAGAGATGAGTACTATTTTCTACAGGATATTGTCTTGGATCCTTCTATCTTATCACCCTCTCACACTTGAAGAGTTTCAAAGTGCCCTACAATTGATGGCTGGAAAAACTTTAGACCCTGCAGACTTTCTTGAGGAAGATCAAATAATTGGTCTGTGTCAGGGTCTTGTGATAGTAGGAACATCAAGGACTGTTAGCCTTATTCGTGAGTTCTGGTTATAAGGAATAACTGAATAGCTACTCATATGTTTTAGATGAAACTGCCTATGATTTTCTCAAGCAATATATTGGCAAATCACCATTTCTCTCAGAAGCCAGCTTAGCAGCAGCTTGTTTATCTTTCTTTGATACCATCTCATCTGAAGAGGATGTATCACAATTCTCATTTGGAAATTATGCCAGCAATGGATGGTGGTGGCATATTTTACACATTGAGGAGAAAGAAATTATCTATCAATGCTGTCAACTTTTGCATAGTCAAAAGCTGGAGATTATGGTCCACCAATTAGTGAATCAAGATATTCCATGGGAAACATATCACAGATTAGAAATTCAAGGGATTAGACGGGTCGTATTAAAGGAATGGCCACTTCTAACACCTTTAAATGTCTGTGTTTCTCTAGGATTGAACATGGTCATAAAGGTTATCTTAAATCAAGAGAAAATACAAGACTATACTGAGTTTAACAGTCACATGGATAACAAGGACACCAGTGGACGAACACCATTTTCATATGCTGCTCAGCGGGGTCAGACAGAGGTGGTTGAACTCCTCTTGAAGAGTGGAAAGATTGATCCTGATATCAAGGACAATGATGGGC
>KN837159.1:211117-236062 GCA_000827215.1 Sphaerobolus stellatus SS14
AGTGGGGCCAGACAGAGGTGGTTGAACTCCTCTTGAAGAGTGGAAAGATTGATCCTGATATTAAGGATAATGATGGCAAACTCCATTTTCATATGCTGCTTAGCAGGGCCAGATAGAGGTGGTTGAACTCCTCTTCAAGAGTGGAAAGATTGACTGGCAAGGTTGATCCAGACACCAGAAACAATGATGGAGAGACATCTTTATATTGCAGTCAAAGTTGGTTATACAGAAGCATCAAAGCACTTTTGCAGACTGGTAAGATGGATACCAATACCACAAGTTATTATCCTCATCTTCTTTCCTGTATGGGCTATGGTATTTATGGAAGGTATTATTGGACCATTCCAATGGATAATGCATCTTAGATAGGTCAGGTTAGTGCATGTTTTGTATGAATTGTCAATATAATGTATGTGTATGGAATATATTCTACTGGGGCAGTTACATTAGCTTCAAAAATACCTATATATCTGGGGGCCTGCAATGTCTAAGTAATTTGAGCTCCAATGTGAGTTTCCCATGCACCAAAAAGACCTTCCTCTGTGGCTGTGACCACAGAAATTCAGCAATTACACCAATCTATTCAGCTCAATAATAAGATATGCTTTAAAAATTGATTTAAATGTTTTGTCAAGGGGAATTGTAAATTGGACAGGAACCAGGTGAGATCAGGGTGAGAACCACTATGGAAAAACCTGTTAAGGCTCAAAATTAGAAATTTTTTAGAAGGGTCCTAAATAGCAACATATGGTAGAAATATGAAGAAAATATGTCCTCTCCTCAAAATCACCCAAAAAAGCCAAAGATCATGATTTATTCAATATACTGTGTATCTGCAACCGAGTCGATAATTTTCTCGAAGTCTACTCGATTATAGCTTTCGATTAAGCCCCCCGCTTTCCGGATATGTGCAGTGGTTCGGTCCCAGTGTAAACTTGGGACAGAAAGCCTTCAGGCGTGAAACCGATCAAGTCCAGCGCTGGGACATAAATAGCATGGCCTGGGACAGAAAGGTCACGGCCTGGGACAGTATTACGTCATGCCAAGCGCTGCGTCACCAATTGCAACCTTTACCGATTCAATGAACCCGCGGACCACGTTCCTTACGGTCTTGATGGTTACTATAATGGTGTTATTCCTTTTTGACCCATGTATTGGTTGTAAAATATTTGGATTATTGTAGGCAATCTCGCATTGATATGTACTTGTGGACTCTTGTGTATCATATGAGCGCTTATCAAATAGGACCTTGGTTGACTTTCCACCACCGCTGCGCCCTCCAGATCCTTAACATTGGTATTTCAGGAAACGGCCGAAAGCCTTGCAAGAATTGAAGAACGGAATACAAGACCTCGACGAAGCAAAGCCGATTATGAAGGATGGAATGCAAGACCTCGACGAAGCAATGCCCATCGTGCTGTCACCCGATGTCTACCCAACAAAGCAATCGACGGAAACGCATACCCTCGTTCCAGAATTCACTAATGTAACGTAGAATATTACATGTCGACGACACTCTAGATGTATCATTCCCAGAGCCCAGACGCGTCCAATAAACCGCGCCAGCTCGCACATTGCCAACGCCACCGCCTTGCCCAGATTTGCCAACTTGAGTGATAGAACAGTGCCATCATTACATCCAAATCAGTAGCCTAGACACCCATCTGAATCTGGTTCTCTGTATTCTGCAACTGCGCCGCCACCGCCCTTCACGCCATTATCAACGCACGCTTAGTAGACCTCCCTGATCTACAGCTCAAGTATACCCCTCCCCAGATTCAGAACGATCCAGATGGCATCTGCCATTGTTCCTACCTTTACCGGCGCATTTTCAACCGCAACCCAAACATCGACTGGCTCGGTGGGGATCTCTTCATTGCGCGGCATCGTCGGCGGGATCATCGCACTGGTTGTTTTCCTCCTTATCATTTTATCGGTGTTGTTGTATTGGGATAGACGTCGACGGGAGGAAAGATCGGTGGTCATTCAAGAGGTCAACGAAGCATTATTATACACACCTTCAGAGCCGCATCAATCCTTTAGATACCCAGTACGTCCGAGAACATCTCCACGACGTACATTCTAATAATATACTCCCACAGATACCTCCTCCTCTAGATACTAAACACGAAGCGATACAATATACCCCAGCACTCCCAAGTATACCAGAACCCATTAAATACCCTGTACGTGCATCACCCTTTTTCTCAAATTAATCCTCTAAAAATCACCCAGAGCCCTCCCCTCTCCCCTATACCCCCCTCCACCAAACGCCCCACCTCAATAATATCCACCGCCCTAAGTCACATCGACTTCTCCTCCCAAAAAAGCCAATTCTTCACCTCCAGCACAAGCCCCAACCTGAGCCGCGCCTCCACCCGCCGCTCCTCCACCATCCTCCCTCCCTCGCCGCCACCCAACATCCCCACCCCGCCCTTTCCCTCCCCCACGCTCCGAGTCGACTTTTCCTACTCGACGCCCCCACGAAAAAGATCAGACCTCTCCACCATCGAAGTGATGATGCAGGGCTCCTCGAACGTCCTCTGACTGACGACGCGTACATGTGTATGAAAGAAACCCGTAGATATTGATAAATATTCCCCCAACGTGAATACAACGTATATATAACAAGCTATCCTGACACAGCAGTGAGACGAGACGAGAAATACAGAAAGTGCGAAACAGAAGCATGAAACCAGACAAACAAACAAACAGACAGACATAACGAACATACAATCGATGCACAAAAACAACAAACAGAAAGAAAGACCAAACCGATAGAAAAAAAAGGATCACAACAAACAGATTCAAAACCACGGATCACTTATTCTTCCCAAACAACGACCTCAACCCGCCCCCAAACCGCTGCCTCAACGGCCTCGCCCCGTCATCTACGCCCCCACTCGGCGGCGGCACCGGCAACCCCGTCCACGGCGATACATCCCTATCCCCCAACGTCTGCGCCCTCAAAAGATCCTCGCTCCTCCGCGCCCTAATTGATATCTTCTCCCTTACCGTCTCGCGTTCTGCCGTGCCTGACCCGAAATCGAAGGATTCTGAGCGCGCGGTGTGAGGTGAGGCCGCGGAGGGCGGGGGCGAGGTCTTCTCGCGCTGGAAGATTTGGAGGGGCTCGCCTGCGGGGCCGATGATGCGGGGGATGCTCCCCGAGGAATGCGCCGATGCGTGTCCGAATTTTGGGACGATTCCGGAGCCTATAATGCATGAGGATGCAATATCAACGACAAGAGAAACGCAACCACTTACCAGACGAATCACTCGTATGCGGCCTGCGCACCTTCCTCCCCGCACTCCTCGCCTGTGACCCCCCACTCTTCCCAAGAAGGATCCCCACCCCCATCTCCTTCTCCAGGCTCGTCGTCCTCTCCAGCTGATGATACCCCACGCCCCCCAAGCCCAACGCAAGGCCGAACGCCCTCCCCTCCCTCTCCCTCTCTCTCACTTCCCTATCCGATTTCCCCTCCTTCTCCTTCCCCTCTTTCAACCCATCCTTCGCATAATGATCCAAAACCTTCTGCGACCGCACCATCCTCTCCACCCTCTTCCTCTCCTCGACCTTCTCTCTCTCCTTCTCCACCCTCGCCCTCTCCGCCTCATCCTGGTCCTCCTCCCCCATCCCCCCAACGGAATTCGTCCTCTCGCTCCTCCACCGCTGCGCCTCCCCCTTCTTAAACCGCCTCTCAAGCGCTAACGTCTCCCCATACGCCGCCAACTGCGCACTCAACGATATCCCGCCCTCCTCCTCCTCCTTCTCCATATCCAACTCTAATATATCCCTCGCCGCGCGCTCCACCAGCGCAGAGGCCTCTTCCCTAGTCGACACGCTCCTTATCTTCGTTAACCCCAATCCGTGTTGTGCCGTAGTAGTAAACGAACCCTCCTCTTCCTCTGTCGTATCGGCCGGCGAATCCAGCGCAGGCAACGGCGGGACGGGCACCCTCGGGCTCCTGCTCGAGAACGAACCGTTCCTTTCCCTCTCCCGAAGCATCGTAAGGCTGTTCTTCTCCCTTAACGACATGCTGCTTTTCTTTCTTCCATTTGACGAGGGGCGCATGTATGGCGAAGGCGGCGGGAAAGGCGGCGGCGGCGGATGTTGCGCTTGTGGCTGAACGCCAATGTTGAAGCCAGACGCAGAAGGCGGCGTCGCAGTCCCTTCACTCCCATCCCGATTGCCCGAACCGACACTCTCCCTCCCTCCTATCGTATCCATGCTCATCCTCGTCAGACTGCTCTTCCTCTCCCTAAAGCTCCCGTTCCTCTCCCGCCCAAAGCTCGGCCTCCGCTCCCTCGTCATCGTCTCCCCATCCCACAGCTCGTCCTCCTCCCTAAACCTCAACGACCCCGACCGCCGCACGACGTGCCCGTTGCCGAGATTCGCGTTCGCGTTCATAGCTGTGACGGCGTTCCTCGACGGATGTGGATGCTTGCTCCCGCTCCCGCTGCGGAGGATGCCTGGATTGCGTTTTGGTGGGACAGCGGGCGGCGTGGCGGTGGTGTGGATCTCAGGAGACAACCGCGCAAGTGGAAGAGGCGGCGGCGGCGGAGACCTCGACATCGACGTGGCGCCCCCAAACGCAGTAGGCGACGACGACATAACCCGCTTCCCATTCGCACTCGCACCCGGAATCGGAATCATCTTCGCGCCGCCACCCAACTGCAGCCCCAAACCCACATCTTCTTCCACCCCCTCCCCGCTCGTACTCGTCTCCGGATCATCGCCCTCCTCGCCCTCGCCTTCCCACCCACTGCTCTCCCCATCCCCATCCTCCTCACCCTCAACCTCTTCATCATCCGCCCTAACAAGCCCCAGCCCAAGCTGACTCTTCACTTCCACACCGTAATCCAGATCATCCTCCCCGTCGTCCACCGCGCTCTCAGGCCCGAATGTCGTCCGCTCCGCCGGCGCAGTGCGTATCCCATCAAAGGGACCCGTAAACACCACCTTCTCCTCATACGGGAGCGTGCCCGCCCTAAACGCACTAAGCTTAGGTGACGCAGCCGCAGCTCCAAACGACGGCCTCTTTGTCCCGCCATCCGCCGCATCACCCTTTTTGCTACTAAACAGACTCAGCAAGCTCCGTTTCGGCCGCGGCCTAGGCTGGTGCGTCGGCGAAGCAGGCGGTTGTGACTGCTGATGCGGATGCGGAAGGGGCGGGTGATAGCTCGTTGCGGAGAGGGTGTGCGTATGATGAGAGGGTAGGGTGGTGCTGCGTGGGTTTGGCGTAATGGGTGTGGGATAGGGCGAGAGATGGCTTGTCGATGTGGACCCGAAGCTTGGACTCGGGGCGTCGTCGCCGCCTGCGCTCCGTGGTCGCGAGGAGGAGGATGCTGTCCTGCGTTTCGGCGATGGCGAGCGATTGCGATTCATAGATGATGAAGATGCAGTCGAAGTCGACGAATACACATGTGGCAGACTAGGCCGGCGCTCGGAAGGGAAGAAGGACGTCGTCGACGTAGCAGGCGAAGGACTCGAAAACGTCGTCGTCGAGCTCGTCGCCGTTCCAAACGTAAACCTCGCGGGAGATGACGGCGGACTCTTCCCCTTCGACCCTCCCCTCTCCCGACTCGGGCTCAACTGCATCTGGCTCCCGCGCGAATTCAACGTCAACAGCCCCTCCAGACTCTTTTTCGTGAGCACCTTCCGCGTGCTCGTCGTCGTAGCCGTCGCAGTCGCCGTACTCGATCCCCCACTCGCCACACTCGTCGATCCCTCAGTCGGATACCCCAGGACCGCCGCCGCCTTGCCATGAAACTGCGTCGCGCTCGCGCTCTGCCCCCTCGTAAACTCCTTCTCCTTCGCTTTCTCCTTCTCATAGTATTCGCGAATGATAGCCCTCAGACAATCTTTCGGCGGTAACGTCGGACTAGACGCAACGGGCTCCGCAGGCGGCAATAAATCGAGTGGGGTGATGCCCTTCTTGTCGGGGATATGGGGCGCCGCGCCGGACGCGAGAAGCACGCGCGCCACAGAGGGGTTGTTGTGCGCGCAGGCAAAGTGGAGTGGAGTAGAGCCCGCGTTGAGGAGGTGCTGGATCGCCTCGGAGGACGAATGTGGCAGGATGAGCGTGTCGGCACTCGCTGGGAGGACGTCAGCACACGGACGGCCTACGACGCAGACGCACGCACGTGGACACAACGACGAGGACGACATCGCCCGCGTTTTTAGTTCTCGTTCGCTCATCGCTTGTCTGCAGTCTTGGATCAGCACCATCGTCGCCGCACAAATACTAGCACACGCACCGTCCAAAGTTCACATCCGCACCGTTCTCGATCAGCAGCTTCACAACATGCTCAGACCCTCCCGCCGCCGCCGCATGCAACGCCGTGATCCCGTCCCACACCGCATCGACAGGCTGGCCTTCAGACAATGCATAGTGTACCAGTCCGACATCCCCGGAGTTTGCAGCCTTGTGCAGTCCTAGAAACGCATCTAGAGCTCGACGTCAGCGTAGACCATCGCACACATGAATCTCAACCTCACATTGTGGTATGGGTGCAGTATTGCTGCGATTCTCCCGCCTGGACGGCATGCACGCAGGAGGAGGTGGAGGTCGATCGAAGTCTGCGTACGTAAGCGCGCGTCCGAGTTTCTAATAGGAGGGGCGTCGATTAGAATTCTGCAGGCTCGTCGCGCGTCTCCTTCTAGCCCTTCTCGAATTCGTTTACTAGTGCTTGGGCAAGTTCGAAGTAGCAGCCAGAGATCCCCGGCTACCCTGGGAGCACCACCGACGAAGCATCCTGAAATAGCACCCAATTCCGAGCTCCTGTCCTCTCCGCATGATACGGTCGTCGACGTTGCACCGCCTCAGTCGGCACATCCGCTGACACTCATTGGCCGACGCTGATATCCACCGATCACACTCGGGAACTCACGCCCGTCGCGCACCACGTTCTCCGAGATTCCTCTCATCTCAACCAACACCCTTCGCTTCCTCGCCTGAGCCTCGACCGCGGACGACTCATATCAATATCTGATAACAAAACATCTCCATCAATTAACCCCACCAAACAGCTCGAATCACGCCAAGAACTCCACGTTATAAAAAGATTCTTTAATTATCATCCAGGATAGAAATAGAAATAGCGTTCTGAGATGCGGAGTGTACACCTCCTGTCGGACACCGCCATACGCGGACAATCGTGAGTATTTAGTCGTGGAGCCTATTGATTGTTAGTAATATTTCCAAGGAAGGACAATTCAACACGGACCAAGGCTGAAGATACTACGCCTTATATTCAAGCACTCGCTACACCAACAAGGTAAGAACCTTCGAATTCCCAGCAGATTTGCATATCTACATGACGTATGTTTATATCTTAAACAAAAGGTTGACATCACACCTCGATGCGTCTCTAAACTATAATTCCGTCAAGTCCATCGTTCACGGCAATGGCACATCCAGTGCCTCGAGATGAATTACACTTCTGCATACGAATCGCCCATCACAAACTCAAATGTTATTATATCTCCTTAGTTCTATGCCGAATCGAGGTAAACAAAGATCCTAATGCACGCAAAGCATTCTCGACGGTCGGACTCTGACGTACAACTATTCTCGTCATACTAATTGAAACAAATAAAGGTATTCTCAGCAGATCATGCAGGCGTGAGTAATTTATAGTATCTATCATTCATTTAATTAACCAGAATTGTTGATCCATATCCATCCTCAGCTGCACAGCGACAAACCTTGGTACGCCCGTTGCATCAACGATAGCCATTCCGGATCGTGATACGCATGTCAGTTCAGCAGATAGTGAGGATATTTATCTGTAACGACGTTTAGGTTAAGAAGTCCCGACTAGGTAAGAATGACATTCTCGTCGCAAACGCACACCATAATTGATACGAAGCCCAGCCCTCGTTCAGATTCCTGTGTCCCGAAGAGTCTTAATCGCGAATGATTCACCGAACTCTCGAATCAGCCCTCACGAATATTCTGAATCCTCATTATCGCACCCCCCCAACATCTAATGAGATCAGCGAATTAATTAGCCATCCCCAGCCTCGCGGACTCGCACGCCAACCTTCACGGAGTAATACGTCCACGCTCCCAGCCCAAATAACCCAATAAACCCGCTCCTAATAGTTCCATCCCACCCAACGAAGAATCGAACATAGGATGCGCCTTGGGCAGCATCCCAACCAGCTCCTCGGCCCTCTCCTCGTCTGACAAGCACGAACTATCGGCGGAATCTCAGAATCATCTTCTAGTCCCACAATTATCATATCCCTCTAAAAGACGGCGAGATTATCAAGTAATTGCGTCATTGTTCCTTCACTCAAATTCAGATTTTATCCCCAGTGAGAACCCCGAACGCACGACATAAACATTCCTGAACGCTCCAACTCGAATCATCCACAACCATTCTTTCTTTCCCCCTAAACATCCAATATACTCGCCTAATTAACCACACATCGAGGTTATCCTATCTCAACGATGCAATCTCGAAATACTCAGGCTCCAGATTCACCTTCAGATTTATCCCCAGGCTCGTGGACTCGACGCTGAAGACTCCGTGCATGCTTTCAGCTTCAAATAAACCACTAAAGCACTATATCTTCATACTAATCCCACGACACACCAAGAATCGCATTAATCTGCCTTCAAACCAGATATTCAGCCATCTCGGGCACGGATCGTCCCCCCTCCAACGAAACGCAGGAACCGCGAGCCATTGGCAGATTTACTAAAAAATTCATACGACGTCTCCATCCTCCTCAGGAACATTCTAGCCTTGACGCATGTACACCTCAGGCGGCATGAAAATGGTATACGCACGCAGGCCCGCCGATAATCAGAAGAGACGAACGAACGAAATTGTAATGTCGCTGGATAATTCTGTACTAGAACTTTAAATGGTTTACTCCATTGATATAACACTACACCCTCCAGTGGGCCACGAGCTCGCTCAAGGTCCCAATGCAAATCCAAGACCGCCGTGACGCCGTAGCATCAGGGAAGTGGGCAAATGCCATAGTTGCCATTATTGCGATTATAGCAACTATAGCGCCGTTAGCTTTCATACTTTATCGATAGCTACTGTACCCTCCATAGCGCTACCTTCAGACGCCTCGTTCGAGCATTCCTCTCTATTATAAAAATATGTGAGGTACCAATAAATATATTATCTCCCGATATATTAATATTATAACGCAGGCTCGGCATTATAACCCTGCTGAAAGTGGGTATCGCCGTCTACAATGGACGGTTGCTATGGAAAAATAGGCGCCATGGTCAGCTTTCCTGATGTAGGGTTCATGATAATTACACCATCCCCGCGTCTCACGAATATTCTGCAGAACTGTACTCAACCTAATCCTTATAAGCTCGCCTTCCATCTTCAGATTCTCCATCCGTATCACAACAATGATACATTGCGTCTAAACGCCTTTCGCTTCCTCGCACGACGTCGCCTGAGCTTGAGCCTCGACCTCCATCAACATCTGATCAAGCCAACATCGCCATCAATCCACAGCAGCCAGACGGTTCCCGTAATGGCAAGCACTTCGCAGATCCATTATCGCGTACTTATCTATAGCTAGGCACCCCACGTTATAAAAAGCACGTTAAATTATTATCTCGGATAAAAATAGAAATGGAAATGGAAATAGACTCAGGCCTCTGCGATACACGGATGACTATGAGTACTTCCTGTCAGAATATTTACCTCTCAATCGCATCTTCCTCACGTAACAACAACAACAACACAAGCAGATCATAAATCCCAAAAGACTTAGGAAGCTTGAAGTAGCATTATAATCACGCGCCCGGCCTTGTCGGGCACGACCTTACTGCGGGTTTACATACCTTAGGCACGCCGTCGACATCACAGCTGGATATGTGCGAACCCAACTATGATCTCTCAAAATCGAATTGTGGTAGTACGCACCCTCCACGTCAATCGTTCGTGACGGGAGTGGCACGTATTAGTATCCCCCCTGCCAAACGAATGAACTTGTGAGTATCCGCATTAATACCCTTCAAGTAAGCGATATAATATCCAGCCGCCCCAATAGGTGGCCTCAGCCGCCCCTTTATCTCATTGAATGCAAGTAAACAATGTTCATTATATGAACCATATAAGGTAAAGGAATTTATAAGGAGGATATCCTTGGAACAGATTCCTATTGAGCCCCAATTCCAAAAGACAGCGGAAACGTCGACGAAATTCCCTGATTGCTTTCTCGAGTATGAAATTTGGAGATTATGACACACATTGCCACAGAAATGATATATTAACTATATCGTAAAAAAGAGAAATAGAGGACGAGGAGAATTCTAGAAATAGCGAATTAAGTAGGCGAGGTTCGGCCCGAATAAGCCAAACATGCGCAAACACAAAGAGGCACGTTTGCCACCTTCAACATCTAGCATCCTGCAAGGTCACCGAGCTCAATGACGACCGTAATTTTGCCCGAAGATACTTGGTTTTACCTCTCTCGTACATTTCTCGAAAGCAAAGACATCCGCAACCTGTCCATAACGAGCCATGCACTCCGTAGATATCTTCTTCCAATCACCTTCCGCGTGCTCACTTTCAGAGGCTTTACCAGCACTTGCCGGTACACTATCCCATCCCTTTTCGCACATTTTAGGAGAATGCAAGAGTTCATACATTATGTGCGATCTAATGAGATCATATTCAGCGTGATCCACCGGGTGGAGGTGAGGAATTGGGTGGATTACACGCTTCCGTATGTCAGTCCAGGTATGGCCACGGTTCCGTATTATAGGCCTAATTCTCACTCATAGGAGTAGACGTAATAATCAGTGAAGCATGTCTGGAGAAGCTCACGGAACTCTGGAGAGCGACGTATCAGTGTTTGGTCGCTTTGATCAACGATATCCCCAATCTGCAACATGTCGCGTTCTATGAGACGGCTACCATAAGCAAGCGGTTGGAACCTCTGTTTCCAGATAGGTCATTTCGACCGTATGAGCCCTTTAACGGGACTCAATCCGTAGAGTTCCAGCTAAGGGAGATTGAGGAAGATTCCCCTGGATTCATCGTACCGAGTTTTGTAGAAGCGGGATGGATATCTGGGGAACCAGGTCGCCCCTCCGATGCTCCAACTTGTCGATATTTCAGCGACATACTAGAACATACACCATCTATATTGGTTTCAGCGAAACTCTATTCCCCTGTCATTATCAGCCTATCGCGTTCCACGATCGCCAAGTTCCAGTCCATTCGCCGTCTTGCTGTAGCCATGTTTCCCGACGTAGCCGCTCTTGGCCACATAAATGCTGTCGATTACAGTAACGTCAACGCTATATTTGCCAATACTCCTGATCTCTGTCACCTCTCTGTTGTACCATTCAGGTGGAGATTGAAGCCTTTTGTGATTCCGCCAAATTCTATGCCAAAGTTGGAATCATATATGGGACCAAGCGAATTGTGGACCCAGATATTCTGCGGGAGGGCAGTTCGCGAGCTTTATCTGCTTGAAACCTGGTCTGGTCATGACTCTTACCTGGTATACCAAGCGAGAGCGGCATTTCCAATACTGAATGAGATAGAGGCATTCACGGTCGACAGTAGAATTCATATTCGAGTTTTAGATATTGTCCACTTCGCTGCTGTGTCAGCAGAACAGCTCAAAACTTTGGCAATCGCCTTGCCTAATCTTGAAGTGCTCGGCCTGAGACGTGACCGGGGATCCAAGAGTAGTACGGTTCGTCGATTTATTATGTGTCTTTCCTCGTTTACTGATCATCTTTTATCAATAAGACGGAGTTTGTGCGTTATTTAGACGCCGTATCCCCCTTTCTTCGTTTGCAAAAACTCCATGTCTTCTGTTGGGGGAACGCAACCGTCGACATTACCGCCTTGCCTGTGATGTGCCGACATCATCCATCTCCTTTGCTCACAGAAATACAGTTCATCTCTGTTTGCACGGCGCGTTGGCATGCGGATGCGGGATGGATTTATTATCCAGATTCGATGGGAACCACAGTCAATTCGCATGCTGTTTGTGAGCTTGAACCCAATGACGAACTGTGGACGATTCTCGACGATTCCCTGCACCCGAAAGAAGTCGAAGCGGGACCTTCCAAAGGTTAGAGTGTCACACGTCGGCGCAGTTGGAAATCGGATATGAAGTTTGCGCCAACGACTCGTTTTAAATGATATAAAATCCCGCTTCACTTCTGCTACAGTAACTCATCCGCATAGATGTTTTTCGTTTACACCATGAAATTCTATGTTGCATTTATGGGGCGATTGCAATATTTCTTTTCTCGTGAGATATCAAACAGCCGAGTGCCGTCTAGTTTGAGTCGGCGCTTGAAGTCAAGTGCTACAATAGCACGAACCACGACGACGACGAGGCCCCCAAAGCTTCAATTGAGATATGTACACGCATTGGTGTGCATCTCATAAGGACGTCAGAAGCCATCGATAGGAAGAAGACTCCACAGCAGCTGACGACGGCACAAATGTTACTGGCCACGATGCGTTACACCAACAAGGTAAGGACCTTCGAATTCTCAACAGAGTCGCATACCTACATGACGTATGTTTATATCTTAAAAATAAAGAATAAAAGTATTCTCAGCAGATCATGCAGGTATTCTTGTCGGGAGTAATTTATAATATCTATCATTCATTTAATTAACCAGAATTGTTGATCCATATCCATCCTCAGCTGCACATCGACAAACCTTGGTACGCCCGTTGCATCAACGATAGCCATTTCGGATCGTGATACGGAAGTCAGTTCAACAGATAGTGAGGATATTTATATCCTGTAACAACGTTTAGGTTACGAAGTCCCGCCAAGAGAACAATGACATTCTCGTCGCAAACACACTCCATAATCGATCCCAAGCCCAGCCTTCGTTCAGATTCCCGTGTCCCGAGGAGTCTTAATCGAGAAACGATCCACCGAACTCTCGAAGTAGCCCTCACGAATATTCTGAATCCTCATTATCGCACCCCCCCAGCATCTAATGAGATCAGCGAACTAATTAGCCATCTATCTTGACGATAAAGACAGGCTCAAGATTCAATTTCAAATAATCCCCAGCCTCGCGGACTCGCACGCCAACCTTCACGGAGTAATACGTCCACGCTCCCAGCTCAAATAACCCAAGAATCCCGCTCCTAATAGTCCCATCCCACCCAACGAAGAATGGAACATAGGATGCGCCTTGGGCAGCACCCCAACCAGCTCCTCGGCCCTCCCCTTGTCTGACAAGCACGAACTATCGGTGGAATCTCAGAATTACCCTCTCATCCCACAATTAGCATATCCCTCTAAAAGACGGCGAGATCCAATGAATATCAAATAATTGTGTCATTGCTCCTTCACTCAAATTTAGATCTTATCTCCAGTGAGAACTGCGCCAGCTAAAACCGAAGGCACGACATAAACATTTTTGGACGCTCCAACTTGGATCATCCACAACCACTAATCACACATCGAGGTTATCCTATGTCGACGATGCAATCTCGAAATACTTAAGGCTCCAGATTCACTTTCAGACTTATTCCCAGGCTCACGGACTCCGCGCTGAAGACTCCGCGCATGCTTCCAATAAACCACCAAACCACTACATCTTCATATTAGTCCCACGACACACCGAAGAATCGCATTAATCTGCCTTCAAACCAGATATTCGGCCATCTCGGGCACATATGCCCCCCCTCCAACCAATCGCAGAAACCTCGAACCACGGGCAGATTCACTCCCAAATTCATACGACGTCTCCGTCCACCCTTACAGCTGCAGGAATATTCCAGTATGACCTATGTGCACCTCAGGCGGCATGAAAATGGTATACGCACGCAGGCCCGCTGATAATCACGAAAGACGAACGAACTGAATTGTAATGTCACTGGATAATCCTGTATGTAGAACTTCAAATGGGTTTACTCCGTTAATATAACATTACACCCTCCAGTGGACCACGGAGCGAGCTCAGTATCCCAATGCAAATCTAAGACCACCGTGACGTAGGGCTCATGATAATTACACCATCACCGCGTCTCACGAATATTCCGCAGAACTGTAATCAACGCAATCCTTATAATCTCGCCTTCCATCTTCAGGTTCTCCATCCGTATCACAACAATGATACATTGCGTCTCAACACCCTCTGCTTCCTCGTACGCCGGCGCCTGAGCCCGAGTCTCGACCTCCATCAAAATCCGATCAAGCCAACATCACCATCAGTCCACAGCACCTAAACCGTCCAGACTTGTCGCAGCTAGGAGAGCACAGTGGCATCTGCGAACTGTGAGGTTGGGCTGCGGACTGAGCAGGATGCTCAGTCGGGTACGCGGAGTGAGAGTGAGCCGCTTCATCCTGCCAGCCGGAACGCCCCCGGCGGCGAGTACTCGCGACGCCGCTAGCCCAACCCAAAGTGAAGGCTAACCGCGCCTGATAGGGATTTTGTTATCTTGTATGAAATTTTGCCATGTCAGTAAATCAATCATGATGGACTGCCGGCCCATGGATTTACTCCGCTAAAAACGTTGTTCACAATAAACTGAACGATCTGTGATGCCCTAGGATTCATTGCCGGTAACCAGATAAATGCCAGGTAGGAATATGTTGAACCACCTAGCGCATATTTATAAAGTACCGCAATATTTGACGGTGTCGATTCCTGAGCATAAGAGAAGAATTCCATGAGTACTGAGCTAGCTAACCATGTGATTCGGTTGTTAACGCGATCATTAAACCTTAGGACTCCATAGCGGCATTGTTTATGGATCCTTTTATTTGGCATCAAATTATGGCAATCTGAACCCTCCAATCGGTCCAGCAAATGTTTGCATATATAGTCACTAGGCCAGCACTTATCCTACCATAGTCCTCGTAGTGTGATAAAATAAAAATAAAAATACTCCACTCATATTGTCCAGCATCGGGTTAATCATCTCCTAATGATTAGAATCACAGAGCTGGATAAATTGCGAGTTGCAGAAATACTTCGGTGGTTCAAAATCTCTCCAATAAAAGTGCTTTGTAGGTGGTCTGGCCTTGATTCGTGAGCCATTCTAAAATTCTAACATGAAGCCTACTGTTGAGCTATGGGTTCTAATACGAAGTTTCAAGTTGTGATTCGGTGAAAGTAAGTAAGCATATACTGGGAAGGCCATATGGTTACAGATTCCAAACTTTGGAGAGTCTATGGGACGTCTGTCATATAACACTTCTCATCGTGAATGGGCCCGGTCTCTTAAGTTGAGCCTAGTGCCCAAATTGTTCTGTTAATAGCCACCATCTATGTAAGTATTCACACATGATGTGACCTGTGAATCAAAAGGGATGATGTTATTTGAAGCGCAGGACCGGGCTGACAGATTGACATAGTCCGAGAAATAGACTATTGTGAGTCGAGGTGTTTCTTAGTGGATCATGCCACCGTACTCGATATTGAGGAATTGGAGTACACCCTCGGTCAAATGTGTCCACAGACTGCATTGATTGATAAATTAGGTGATCGTCTATTAGCCGTGATATTAGCTTCCAACGGAGTCCCGGACAGCAAGTAATTATGTATACTTCGGCTCATATGTGAAAATTTTCCCTCCTGAATGCTTATGCTACATCGGATCATCCCCAGTGGAGCTCTGTCTTGGGACTGCGCAACGTTCCATTGCAGCAATCAACAATGAATACTCAAGGAGTTGGGATGTCCAACAGCTACTGAAGTGTCGAAACTGAATAAATACTCAATGATGGTGTCAGTGTTGATTCCAGACCGACCCGTAGTAAACAACACCTAGACAGCTATAGTTAAACATGTAACCGTGTAAGCAAGGTACTTCCTTGTTACTGGTAGCGTCTACTACCATAACGTTCCCTCGTTCTGTATTAACATTAAGGTGCCGCTGTCGGGATCTGTACCTCCCAGTTTCTATTTGACCGCAATAGTCGTTGTGATATGCATTTCAATGAGTATGTGTTACTCCCAAAACCAGAGTTGTCAATCAGAGCGCCAAGAACCAGTGCTAAATCTGCGTTCTCTGGGTTTGACTTCCTAGTGAAGATGCTTCAATGGCTGGTTGCCGCCACATGCCGCAGATCGTTACATGGCTAGAACATCAATCGTAGTGTCTCTGCCTGCCTACTCGAAAGACCTGGTGGGCGTGAGTCACCATTGGCATCTCGGAAGACTAAACAGGTTCCGCTCGCCACCTCTTGTACCTTGAGTGAGTACACCTCCAACCAACGCATATTCCGTATGTGGGAAGAAATGCATGCAATTATATCCTGTTAGCTATCGCATATGCCAACTGGTGCGAAGAGTGAGAGAATAGGCCATGCTCAGGAGCTGACGCAGAGAGCTAGACAGGCTGATCATATCTGTGGGATCGTCCTTTGTGTTCCAGGCGCTGACTGAGTGGCTCGAAGCCATGCGGCCTTCAAAGTATAAGTAAATAAGCTTTCCATCAACGTTGATAGTCGAATCCTGATCCATCGTCAAGTCACATTGTACGGTACCACTCGGTGAGTATGAGATAGGTGGGTCTCAAACTCAAAAACGGCGCTGTGTGCAACTTCTAACAGAAGGACCAAGCTCCGGACTCAACAAAGATGCCGAAACTGAGAGAGAGACATGACAGATTCAAAACAATGATGTAGTTTGGGATTTCCGATACAGAATGCAACCTGTTAACACACAACAATTGCTGAAGCTCCAGTCACTTCAAGGCAGGATGCCTTCAAGGAAAGGAGGGCTCGACAACCCGGAGACGGTGGCTGTGATCGTCGTTTGTCAAGCTGTCCCCGAGCTCAATTATATGTGAGGTAGAGTGTCCAGCTAATTCTCCACCTGTGCCGTAAATGGACCAAATTATCCTCCAAGCTGTATCCTATCGGAATCAGAGCAAGATGGACGACACATCTCAACCTACCCACAAGGACCGGACCAGTAACACATCCCGGTGAGCACTATAAGAAGAGAAAAGGCCAATAACCCTTCTCGGCCAATAGTTATAATCTATATATATACCCATAAAAATATACGCAAGGACCGACAATACATCTGAACCGACCCATCGACGTACAGGGTGAACCAACAATGTCCTATCCGATGAAACAGTTGAGGACTGACTGCCAAATCCTACCCGATGAACAGTCTCAGAAATTGGCCCGACCTGCCAGATTCTGCCCAATAAACGGTCTCAGGACCTGGCGCAACCTGCCGAATCCTGTCCACGGAACTGTCTCAGGAAATGGCTCGACCTGCCAGATCCCTCCATAATGTCTGTGTAACCAGCAGACGAGATAGCCGAGAGCACCTGTCATGGACAGTGCAGAATAGCTGTACCGCAAGTCTGTATATCTCTAGGCAAATCAGGTGCCTTATCCAAAGCCAAGGTCTGAGAGGATGCCAAGTTGGGAAAGGCGTCCACGCCAATAGAGATTGTGTAGGGTATAAATGATGGAAATCTGTTACGTCCTGATACGGAATACACCTGGTAAGCTGCACGGAAATAAGTCAATGTTTCCGGTCGGAAACGCCAACAATTTGTACTGAAGGGACTTGGCTTCAACTTATGTGTTGCACCCTGCAGAGTCATAGGTTGTCCCTACTTCAGAGTTTAAGAGTAGAGGTGAGAGTAAAGCCGGGCGGGAACGAAAACCCAAGCGGAAAGACAGACAAGAGTGGAGTTAACAGATAATACGAGATTCAATTTCTGGCTAAGTAAAAGTAGATACAAATGAGTGTATTTAAATATAATTAATTGAGCGGAAAAATATTGGATAAAAACATAATCAAAGATGAATCATAAAAACATAATTGGTGTATGATGGTGTGATGATATGCCGTGTGGAGCCGATGGGAAAATAACGTAAATAATGAAGGGTCAAATACATCAGCTGAATGATAAGCGAGAATGGGCACATGGTGCAAAAGATAAAACAGATAAGAAAGATAAAAGAAATCCGGTCGGAAAACAAAGGTTGAGTCAACAAGAAAATAGTGAGCATAAAAGCCATGCGGGAGAAGGAAGCCGGAATGAATGAATACAAAATGGATGAGTCAAATGCATAGAACATGAATAGAAGTAATAGAATTATGAGCCGATCAGATCAGTACTTGACAACTACCAAGTATGAAGCCAATCTGACTGTCCATTGAAGAAATATCAAATTTCTGGTGATAAGAGTGCATTTTTAGCACGGTCCCTTACATAATGAAAAATGCTGTAAACTCTCAAAAACTTCCATGGCAAACTTCACTAGTCTTCTCTCCTTTGCTGTTTTCTTGCCATCCAGACAGTGGCCTTACCTCAATATCAATCTTTGGGGGCCTCAACGAAAGGGAGCTTGAAGCCCTCCATCTTTGACTCAATCCTGTCAGGCCTCCTCCCCCTCCTCATTCACCCAAGGTTATGTCTGTCAGGCTGGTCAATGACAAGAATCATCCATGGATGCCATTTCGTAAAGGGGATATTCATGGGCCTTGTCCCGGTCTAAATACCTTGGCTTAACATGGTGTATGTTCATCAGGTCCATATCCTTCTCTGTTCTCATCCTGAATTCGTCCAGTATCTTCCACATAACAGTATTGTGACCCCTGCCCAAATTGTTGAGGCTGCCCAGGATGGTATGTGAGTCTCATATCTTCATTATATCCTACAAGTCTGACGGGCACATGTAGAATTTAGTATGGTCAACAATAACACCATCCTGATTACCTATGCCTCCATGCTCATTGCGCCGAATATCCTGTCATAAATCTGATGAGTATTGGTGGGAAAAGTCGATTAACAGGACCTGATCCACCCAAGCCTGCTATCATCAGTGGATTGAACACACATGCAGGCTTCGAAGGTAGGTGTATTGTGAATTGTAGCATACACCGACACCAGTTTGACCCATGGTATGTTAATAATGCTTGCTTTGGATTCCTTGGTAATGTGTTTCTGACTCATTTCCATAGCTGATTTCTTCTTTAGTGATAACCACAGTTTCAATTAGACTTTATTCAATGAGGTAGTGAGTATCTAACCTTAAAGTCTTCCATGATTGACCTAGCTTGATTAGCTCATTGACTTCAGTAATAAATTTGGAGGTGGTGTGTACAATCTCACTGCAGCAGTGGAATACAGGTTCCATCGTATTCAGGAGTCCATTGCAACCAATTCTCAATTTTCCCTTGTAGTCCCTTGTTACCTCAATGCTTACAGAGACCCTGCAGTGGCTCTCATCCTTTTCATTGATGAACACAAGGCTGATGGATATCTCAACTTGAAGGATGCTCTGGGATTCCTCAGAGATATGCATATGCCCAACAACCTCCATCATAATGATGACTCCAAGACTGGCCAGATGGTCAGCAATGCCTTGAGTACCATCTTCGCTGTGCATCCTGTGCAGCCAGGTGTCAACAATGGGACAATCAACAGCTACACAATGAATCCCACTTTGGCCACCTTCAACGACAGATGCAAGCTATACACTAACTCCATCAACATCATGGTCTGCAACCTCTACCCCAATCCCACAGGCATCTTGAGGGAGAATCTCAATGCCAACCTCGACTTCTTCTTCCGCTCTTTTGAAGTCGAAGGCTGCATGCCACTCTTCCCATATGGCCATTAAATAAGGTTCATATATTTTTTCTTCTGGCACTTGTAGGAAAAATTGATGCACCTTTTTTGTGGACGATTTATAATATACATCTACTTGATTTATATAGATATTAGCTCTGACATATCCCTTAATTTTTGAGTAGTCCATGATTACCCTTACATCATTGATAATGCCATTGATACAATGATTATGCACAGCTCATGGGAGTCTTGCTCAAAAACTCAGGATGAAATGATGGAAGGACTGACAAGGGTACCTGAGTACCTCTCACACATTCTTGGAAAGGGTCAACTTCCCAGTACACAGGGAATAGCATCTGTGAAGCTGTTTAGAAGGTCAAATGGAAGTTGCTTCAGGAAGAAAGCAACAGTTACATGATAATGACTTACTCAAAATTCACTGGGATGGTAACAAACCAATAGGTTTGTTGTCATTACGATGAATGCACTGGCAATAGCTCTTGAACTCATTAAAGACAACATATTGAATAATAAGCTTAACCTCAGCAAATAAATCATCCTGACAAGCCAACATCACTTTTCGTACTGGCAGCAAATAGAACACACCTATCCTACAGAATAATAGTGGGTAACCTCAAGTGACCACTTGCTTTCATAGAGTCCATGCTTTGTAAATCATGAAACTGCAGATGATTATTTCTGAAAGGACAACAGAGAGCCATGCCAAGATGAATATATATGTGGGGTGGGTGGGACAGCTAGGTAACATCCAGTGAAGGGAGGAGGAACAGCCACCACTTGGGAAAGTCACAATGTGGGTACCACTGATGTAGAAAGAGGGTGCCGGCTGTCAAAACTACTTTCCTGTCACTTGAGTGGACAGCATTGATTTAGGTTTCTGAGGGCAAATAAGATTGGAGCAGAAGAATTACTGGATTGATAGGCTCCAGTTATATGCTTTATTGATGCCTAGAAATCTCATCCAATTTACCTTTAACTAGACTGATGGTGATTATAAACCTATCATGAAATACTGAGTAAAGGTAGAAGAACCTGCCACTTTCTCATCTTGAAACAAATTTTGCCCACCTGTAGGAATATATTTGCATCTTCTACAATTTTCCCCAATTTCTCCCCAATTTTCGAGTTTATTCCAATATTTTCAGATATTCCCTTTATTCAGTTATTTTCAACAAATTCAATCACTGACTTAGTCATCTTGAGATTAAAATCTGACTAAGGTTTTCAATGTTGGGCTTTCCAACACAATTGAGAACACAATCCTCTGACCTTCCCACGGCCCCCTATGGCTCCCTTGTCATGGACCCTCTTACAAAAAGATTCCATTCTGCTCTAACCAGCCACTTTCCCATCTCAAAACAACTATTGCCCAGCTGTAGGAATGTCTCTGAATTTTCTACAATGTTCCTCTAAATTGTTGCCCAATTTTCCTATTTATTCCAATATTTTCAGATATTCCCTTTATTCAAATATTTTTTAGAAACACAACCACTGACTTAGCCATCTAAATTTCTTTCTCCCCTGATGTTTCCATATGTGCCTTTCTAATGGAATCATCACTGACCTTCCCATGGCCCCCTATAGCCTCACCTACTGGTTTGAACAGCTCTCACACATCCCTAGATCCCTAGTGGGAACAAGAAAAAAGTGCAGGAGGAGTCAATTTCCCAATAAACTGACTGAACAAAGCCTACTTGTCTGAACAGCCCCAACACCTCCCAGATCCAAAAGAAAAAGTGCAGGAGAAGTTGATTTACCAATCAACTGTCTGAACAAAGCCTAGTGGTTTGAACAGCCCCCACACCTCCCCCAGATCCACAAGAAAAAGTGCAGGAGAAGCACAGGAGAAATTGGTTTACCAATCAACTGTCTGAACAAACCTACTGGTTTGAACAGCCTCCACACCTCCCCCAGATCCACAAGAAAAAGCACAGGAAAAGTGCAGGAGAAGTTGGTTTATCAATCAACAGTCTGAAAAAGCCTACTGGTTTGAACAGCTCCCACACATCCCCCACACCTCCCCCAGATCCATAAGAAAAAGCGCAGGAAAAGCGCAGGAGAAGTTGGTTTATCAATCAACAGTCTGAAAAAAACCTACTGGTTTAAACAGCCCGCACCTCCCTCAGATCCACAAGAATAAGTGCAGGAAAAGTGCAGGAGAAGTTGGTTACCAATCAACTGTCTGAACATCCCTACTGGTTTGAACAGCCCCCAGACCTCCCCCAGATCCACAAGAGAAAGCACAAGAAAAGTGCAGGAGAAGTTGGTTCACCAATCAACTGACTGAACAAACCTACTGGTTTGAACAGCTCCCACACCTCCCCCACACCTTCCCCAGATCCACAAGAAAAAGTGCAGGAGAAGTTGAATTACCAATCAACTGTCTGAACAAACCTACTGGTTTGAAAAGCTCCCATACCTCCCCCAGATTCACAAGAAGAAGCACAGGAGAAGTTGATTTACCAATCAACTGTCTGAACAAACTCACTGGTTTGAACAGCCCCCACACCTCCCCCTAGATTCCTAGTAAACAAGCACAGATCAAATAATAGTGGAATCAAGGGAATGAAAAACATCGAAAATAGGGAACCAGTAAAAGAAAATAGAATGAACAAGAACATCACAAATAGAACTCACCTCAGAAGTCCCTCCTGGGTAGCATTCTCACATGTCAGAAAAAAGTTTTTAGATAGCTGGATGCTAGCTCTAAGTGTTTGTGCTGATAGATGTGGCAGGTGGAAGGAAGCAGGAGCCAGCTGGCATTGAAATTTGAACTCAGACACCCACAAGTATCCACAAGTTCTGCCCATATAGCATACTTCCTATCAAAATCTCATTAGAACACTCAAAAGTGCATCAAAGTATTAGAAAATAAAATCTGACTAGGTTTTCGATGTTTAGCTTTCCATTCCAATTGAGAGTGCAACTTTTCAGCCTTTCCATGGCCCCTTATAGCCTCTATGTCTCGAAACTAGCTAGAGAAAGCTTGAATTCTGACACAACCAGACTATTCCTCATCTGGAAAAAATTCCACACAGCAGCAGGGACGTTATTGCATCATCAGCAATTTTATTTCATTTTTCAGTAACTTTCCCGTTTTTCCACTATTTTCTAGATATTCACTTTATTCAAGTATTTTCTCAAACCACATTGGTTGACTTACCCATCACAATTTTGATTTGTCCCAGGCTTTCACTGGAGACAACATAAAATTTTCTGAGTCTAAAAGTCCCAGGAAATCTTATGCCTCTGGCAAATAGTATTAGCATTTCTTGGGGCAAAAATTGACATGAAATGTTGATTGATTTGAAGATTTCCTGAAGCATGAAAAATTGAATTGTGTTGACATTTCCTGAAATTGGAAAATGTGTATGCATTCAGAGTTTTCACAAGATTTCCTGAGAATGCTGAATTATGTCAGAATTTCCTGAGCACACAAACATTGGAAAAACTCCAGATTTAGCTAAGATTTCCTTATGAACAAACACTGAAGAAATATTGAATACTATCAAGATTTCCTGAGCAAGATTACTGTCACAAAATCATCATTTTCCCAAAATTTCCTGGATATGGAAATTTGACAATGGGGAAATTTTGAGAAAATTGATGATTTTCTGACAGTAATCTTGCTCAGGAAATCTTGATATTATTCAACATTTCCTCAGTGTTTGTGTGTCAGGAAATCTTAACTAAATTCAGAGTTTCTCCAATGTTTGTGTACTCAGGAAATTCTAATATAATTCAGCATCTCCTCAGGGTAATGTTGACCAGGAAATCATAGACAAATCCAAAAATTCTGTGCTGTTTATATATTCAGGAAATTCTAAAGTGATTTGATCTTTCCCCATGATAATCTCAGTCAGGAAATCTTGAACAAACCCATTATTTTCTGTACATTTGTGTATTTAGAAAGGTAGGTAAATACATTTAATTTTATGAACATTTCTGACCTTAGGAAATCTTGTGAAAACTCTGATGCATGCAAGTTTTCCAATTTCAGGAAATGCTAACACAATTCATGTTTTATGCTTCAGGAAATCTTCAAATTAATCAACATTTCCTCTCAATTTTTGCCCCAAGAAATGCTAATATTATTTGCCAGAGGCATAAGATTTCCTGGGACTTTTAGACTTAGGAAATTTTATGATGTCTCCAGTGTTTTAACCATGTGGCTTTCTAATGGAATCACTCCAAACTCCCTCTGCATTCCCACAACCCCTTACAGTCTCCTCCTCATGCAACCAAAACTGTGACTGAATAACCTTTATATGGCCTGCCAACTGAATCCATTCATTTTTTATCAATATTTTTCACACCTGAATTTCACATTGAACACCAGGCTATAGAATGTTTCTGAGGATGACATCAAATTCATAGGTGGTGCCCCAGGTGTGCAACCAAAGATAGTGCCATGGAAGTGTTAGCAGTTTTCACAAACTGCCTAATAATCCATCAGGTCATTTGCTTATACTCCACATATTCAGAAGTTGCTGTTTAGCAATATCCCTATTTTCTTATGTATGAGTAGGAGATAAGGCCCAGTGTTTAAATATCTAACAACACTTTGATGCCAATTGAAATTTTTGATAAACCTCCAAGCAAGTTATGTGTCCATGGAGATTCCCTTTTCTGACACCATAACAAAGGAATACAGATAGGAATGAAGCAGCTCACATTGTAAGCTTGTTATAGAAGATCAACATAAATAGAGTCACGCAACACATTCAGTTCTTCATTGACAAGTCAACATGGCATTACAGAAGACCAATAATACAATTCCTCAAAAATTCTCCAAGCTGTCAAAGTATAGACTCTTGTTCCATCCATTATAAATTTAGAGGGAGATGGCCAAACAATGGTTGATATACTCACTAGGAATGGTTATGGAATGTCCTGGAGGTATTTCTTGAGAATTCCTCAGTGGATTGATATTGTTTAATGACTCATGTAGATAAAGTAAGTTGAGGAAACTAGTGAGAACATGGAGTACAAAGTATGAAAAAAATCTATTACCATCTGAAGTGTTGATTGAAAATCCCCATGAATAATAATATTTCCGGGTGAGTGAGAAGAGTATAAATCATACCTGCTAAAATGTCATGAGGGTAACATTAAAACAGGAGATCCTTTTAAAGAAAAATGAAATGAGGACCCACATTCTGAAAAATTATGGAGTCAAGAGTAGATTAGTAACTCTTCCCAAACTGAAGTCTAAGACTACTCACCCACTGAGACATTGGCAAAAGAAGATCAGATCAGAAGCTCCTTCCAAACTGAACTGTCAACAGTACTCACACTCTGAGATATTGGCAAGAAAGATCAGATCAGGAGCTCCTTCTAAACTGAACTGTCAACAGTACTCACCTCCTGAGACATTGGCAA
>KN837159.1:273769-289347 GCA_000827215.1 Sphaerobolus stellatus SS14
TCGAGACGGCGCAACCCACGACGTTGAAGCCAAGTCCTTCAGTTCTAACCCTTCGTTCTTTAGTGTGACTTCGTCCGTTACTTCGGTCACGCTTCACCCAATGGATACCGAATACTCAAGTATCCTACAAACAGACGCCGAAAGTTAAGTAAATTTACAAGGTGTGTGAAAGATGACAAGGTCGGCAAAGTCAAAAAGGTATGTGTGGGAAACCTGAATACAAAATGTCACATGAGCCGAAGCACTACTCTGTAAGGACGGTTCCTAGTCGTACCTCCTTTGAGAGGAACCGTAACGACGCGACAACCACGATGAAGCTCCCAAAGCTTCAGTCGAAGTATGTACACGCATTGGTGTGCATCTCATAAGGACGTTAGAAGCCATCGATAGGAAGAAGACTCCACAGCAGCTGACGACGGCACAGATGTTACTGGCCACGATGCGTTATGATGCCTTTACATTGCTTCTAAACTCTCATGAATCTTAGACAGCAGTGCTAGAATTCTACATTTCGATATAGTGCGGCCGAACAAGGAACCATTCAACGAGTAGAACGAGGATCTCAAAGGCCGCCGGCCGTCGATGCTGCCAGCCCGATGCCAGCCCCCCCGCCTGAGATGCATTCTCTGTCGCCTGCATTGGGAGGGAAGCGTTACTTCACGGCGGATGCGGTGAAGCATGGACCGTCGAAGCGGACTTGTATGTCAAGAGAGCAGGGAGAGGAGGGTATATTCGACGTGGGCTGGACCTTCGAGTCACGGTCGACCGGGCCTTCCACCACTATAGAACGAGGTACGTTACGTTCGCTATATTATGCAAATGGTCTAACGCCTTTGCTCAAGCAGTGCTGTCAAACACGCATGCTGAAACGTACCTTCCACCGCAGTCCAAGAAGGTATGTACATTGTCGCATACGCTGCATTAAGCCTTCGTTCGAGGAGGCGAGTGGAAAACGCCAGTCTCTCTACATCGTATGTAGTAATTTCAGAGTATGACCACCGAATAATGGCCCATGATTGTTGAAACCCACATTATAGTCGGGAACATACGTGGTTAATTCAGGGAAAGGCGAGCTGCATCACGAAATCTGCCAACGGTGCTTGATTTTTCCACAGTGTCCCATGCTTCCTACCGACAGTATTAGCTACTATGCCGCTAAAGAGTCACTAGCCCTCGCTTGCCTCGCTATTCTCATAGCATGACCCTACAGAGAGCTAACAAGTTGTGATGGAAATGAAGAGTTGCTAGCCCTCACTAGGCTCACTAATCCAAAATTCACCAACTCTGCTGTTTGAACAATATCAGCATTAATACAACTGTTGCAACTTAGAGTCATACCACCACCATATTTTCCAATAGACTTGGTGGATTCCGCATTGACATCCTGTAAGTCTATAACCCATTAATCCAGACAATAAATTAATGACTATATAGGAACCTTTGAGACAGATGGAACATAGCAAACAGTGATCAGGAAGGTTGTCAACATCATTAGGAGCTTCCAACAACCTTTGGGCTGCATTCAGTGAGTTTATCTACTAGTGAACCTTACCTACATCTCAGAATCTTTATATTTTGCAGCCATTTTCCACTTTGAATTTAAGGAACATATGCTAAGTTTCTGTTGAGCACTGTGTGAATTCTTGCTGACTGTTCCCATCTAGGTTGCAGGACTCAAATGTTGACAGGAAGTATGGTCAACAGCACAGGAGAGATGACTTTGGTATGTCAATCTTCAATCTCTGTTGCAATCTCTGCCACTCATATGAAATCCCAGATCATGGAATATGCCTGCTGCTCACTCTCCCAGTGATTTTCGTTTGAGTTTCATGGTGTGCTTCAATACTGTTATATTGTACTTAGCTTCTCTAGAGGCCAATTTCATTGCTGTACTCTTGAGATAGTTCCCACTGTATTTATCTGTAGAGACTTCAATTGAATAGAATATCAAGTTGTTTTTATTTTATTTAATATGTGAATAATTTGAAAATCAATAATAATAAACATATCTACTATTGAGACTATGGGCTCCTAGACTCCCTACTGTAGTTATCCATAGTGTCACTATAGCTAGCATACTGATAAATGTCACAGTTCCTATGCAAGCTATGGAGGGTATCATAGTGTACATAAAGTATTGTGGCTACAGATGCTATAAATGCCATAGTTGCTACTATAGCGTTTGACCACTTTTGTGATGTGAGGAACATGCCCATCAGCTCATGACGTCCAAATATCAACAGCATCGAAATATGAAGGGTGTTCTGGCAAATGAATCCAAATTCTTATGTATTGTACTCAAATATTGTATTGAGAATTTATGGTGGGTCCATATTTATGTAGCAGGTTTGGGAGATATAGGAGGAAATTTTAGATAGTGAGATGGCATAATATTAGTAAGTGCTTGAGGAGACAAATCAAGCCAAATGTAATTTACCCTGGAGTCACCACTGCAGAATCAGAAGTAAAGTGAACCATAGGTAACTGAAGACTATTGTAGAAACAAGAAGAAAGTGGTGGGAGTTACTTCAGTCAAGACAGTCCATGGATGCCAGATCCAGAGCTAGAGCAAATCTTCCACAAATTGAGCACAAATTGGTCACTGTCATGATTATTTTATTTGCACATTTATAAGTTGACCATTGCTTTATTGAGCTGTATCATACCTTATCCCAGAATATTTAGCAGTGAGTGTTATGGCATTAATTGAGTTTCTGTGGGAGAGAGCATATGTATGTGAATCCCTAATATTTGATGCAAGTGCATCACCTAGAGATAAGTTAATTTCATAATGTAAACATGAGATAGTTATACGAAAATAAGCCAATTGGATTTATTATTTAAATAATCTTACATGATAGGAATTAGAGAAGCAGCAAATGCTTTTTTTGACTACATGCAATACTATCTAAGCAATGCAGAAAAAAGGTGAGTCTGATAGGGATATACAGCAATGTACTCAATATCAATATCAGGTTATTTGTCTTGTCTCTTGTCTCTCATTCCACCATCATTATTTCAACCCCTCAAATTGCTAAAAAATGCCATATTCACTACAAAATCCTTGAAGCTCTTCATGTGTGTTCTTCGCCATATCTTCCCTGACCACTATGATCTCCAGCTTGTCAGAATTAGACACCAAGCACTCCAGAATTCTTTGAACAAACTGCCATCTCCACCCATGAATCTCTTTTGGGAGAATGATCGCAGCAAGTGATGCAAAGCTATCCTCCTGTATCGTGTATATCCACATCTCAAGATTCCCCAAACACTGCATGACTTGTAGATCTAGGATCCCAACAAAAGGGTGAACATAGTGAGGGGTAGAAGGATGTGCACTCTGTAAATTTAAAGCATGTAACAGCTAGCATCATGCTGAAAAGGTCACAGGGCTCACCGGCAGGCTCCTCAGGATACTGAATTCCATCAGGATCTTGAAGTAATAGGTAACATTAACCTGAAATCTCATTCTATGTTCCTGATTCCAACAGGATATATTAGTCCCTAGTTTCTGCAGGTCTGCAGTCCAGTATGACTTGAGGCTTTGGGTATAATCCATACTGCAAGTATCAGCATTGTTAAGGAGAGGAATGACACAACTTTGTTCTCCAATCATGGAGCAGACAGCAGGCCTTGATGTGAGCTCATGGATATCAATCATGAGATCACAGATTTGAGGGATGGATATGGCTTTATAAAATAGATTCCACTCTTGTATAGTGTGAATGATAACATAGGCCCAGTGCAACTTCAAGAGGTATACCATTGGTAAACCAATTGAAATCAGATACCCTGGCATTCAGGGAATGGCATGGTAAGGAAGATGTCTATTGATCTATTACTTTCAAATATCAATAGCATTGAAATACAAAAGGTGTTTTGGTGAATGAATGTGAATGCTTCTTCATATATCTCTCTGTTTCAGTTGCAGTTGCTGTCAAGTATTGATCCGAACGGCTATTATTTCTTTTATTTCTATTATTCATGTTCTATGCATTTGACTCATTCACTTTGTATTTTTTTGTCCAGACCTTTTCCGTGTGGCTTTCTCTTTCACTTTTGATATTCTCATGTTAACCTCTCATATATTTTCTGACCAGATTTTTGTTATCTTTGTTATCTGTCTCATCGATGCCTCATGTTTTGTTATCTTGCTTGCGACTCAGCTGATGTATTGACCCTTCATTATTTACATTATTTTCTCATTGCTTCCACACGGTGTATTATCACACCATCATACACCAGTTATGTTTTTCTGATTTATCTGTGATTATCTTTTTATCCATTATTTCTCCGCTCAGTTAATTATATTTAAATACACTCATTTGTATCTACTTTTACTCAGTCAGAAATTGAATCATGTATTATCTGTTAACCCTCTTCTGCCTGCTTCTCCACTCAGGTTTCATTCCTGCCCAGCTCCGTCTTATATCTCGCTCTCATCATAAACCCTGAAGTAGGGACAAGCTATGACTCAGCAGGGCGCAATGCACAAGTTGAAGCCAAGTCCCCTCAGTACATGTCGTTGACATTTCTGCGTGGAAACATTAACTTACTTCCACATGGCTTACCAGGTGTATTCCGTATTAGGACGTAACAGTTGCATTTCAAGCTGCATCCTTCGGGTCCTTATACTGTGATGAGTAACTCGAATATTATAACTTGTAAGTCTGTCGAGCCAAGGTCTGAGCAGAAGAGTGTGAAGCGGGTATTGAGGGGATAGATGTCCTTCCAAAGAACTTGGTTGTTCCTTGCAATTGAATGTCAGCTAAATGAGATGTGGGATAGTCAAAGAGCCATAGCTAAACCTCTTGGAGCTTTGGTTCTCTCAGAAAAAAAGGATTAAGCTGTTTGGTCACCAAAACACCAGCCATGGCTTGGAGTAGCTTTTCTGCCAATTTCGCTCCATGTAATTCTTCTTTAGGTATATAGAAATATATTGTATTATTCAATGGAGGCTAAATACAGAGCAGATGAGCAAGAATAAAAGGAGAAATATTTACTAGGGAGCATGCACAAAAAGACCGTGGGAGCGCTACCACAAGGTCTACTGCAAATGACAATACCTGCATGATTCATTGTTCATCCAGATTCACATCTTATCTTCAATGGGACTTCCAAATAATTTCCATGGAGCTTTATTCTAAAATATGAGATTTATTTTGAAGTATTCTATGAAGGTTTTCATTCTGATCATTATTGAGGACATATTTTTTAATTTAACAAGTCTCCGTCTGCATGGCGTATACTATACAGCCTAATATGGCAATAAATTCTTTGCTCAGCTACATAGAAAACATAGAAAGAATGCATAAAGACAGTGACTCTCCTGTGGGATACAACACCTCCAGTGTCCAACTGGTGACAAATATCTATCAAGGGTGTTAATATCCTTCGCAGAAAGCATATTAAGAATTGTATGGACCTTCTTCTGCTCCCAATCTTATAACACTGGAGACATTGTAAAATTTCCTGAGTCTACAAGTCCCAGGAAATCTTATGCTTCTGGCAAATAGTATTAGCATTTCTTGGAGCAAAAATTGACATGAAATGTTGATTAATTTGAAGATTTCCTGAAGCATGAAAAATTGAATTGTGTTAACATTTCCTGAAATTGGAAAACTTGCATTCATGCAGGGTTTTAACAAGATTTCCTGAGGTTGAGGTCAGAGATGTTGGTCAAATTAAATGCATTTACCTAGCTTTCTAAAAACACAAATGTACAGAAAATAATGGGTTTGTTCAAGGTTTCCTGGCTGAGATTATCATGGGGAAACATCAAATTACTTTAGAATTTTCTGAAATATAAACAGCACAGAATTTTTGGATTTGTTCAAGATTTCCTGGCCAACTGTAAGGGACCCTTATTCTACACCCACATACAAGTCGCTTTAGACTTAATTGAGACACATATATGTGTCTATTATATATTGTGCATACTATGAATTGACTTCATGTCAATTACCCTAAGTCCTTATGGACTCCTATGGATGCATATATGTGCCCATGTAATTACCTAATATTATTACATAAAGAATATAGTTACATTATGTAATGATCTAGTATATAGTTCTGGGTTGGTGACTAGTGCTGACCAGTTGATCACTTTACCTTGTACTACCTAGTAGCTGAATACACAATTGTAAACAGTCTGCTAGTGCAAAGTGTGATATAACTAATCCACTGTAAAAACAGCAGTCTTTACACCAACATTACCCTGAGGAAATACTGAATTATGTTAAAATTTCCTGAGTATACAAACATTGGAGAAACTCTGGATTTAGCTAAGATTTCATGATGCACAAACACTGAGGGAATGTTAAATAATATCAAGATTCCCTGAGCAAGATTATTGTCAGAAAAATCATTATTTTCCCAAAATTTCCTGGATATGGAAATTTGAGAATGGGGAGAATTTTGGGAAAATGATGATTTTTCTGACAATAATATTGCTCAGGAAATCTTGATATTATTAAACATTTTCTCAGTGTTTGCATGTCAGGACATCTTAGCTAAATTCAGAGTTTCTCCAATGTTTGTGTACTTAGGAAATTCTAATGTAATTCAGCATTTCCTCAGGTAACACTTTCAATAGATAGTCTCACATGATATTGTACCAGCAATAGACATTGGAAGACTTTGTATAAATTCATTGGATCAAATATTACTTGCAGTGATTGTCTCCAACATACAGCCAATTATAGAGCTCGGCAAAGGGAAATCACTCTCCAGGCTCAATTGCAGCAATGGATGAACCAGCAGGTACCAGACATCTCTGATCCTGTTCCTCTTGCAGAGCCTCCTAATCCAGAGGATCCACCTGCTGCTTCAGCCCTTTCTGAGGCAGACAAAGTTTGTTTGAATAGCTGTTGTGAAAAGATAATGGCTATTAAGATGGAAT
Source organism: Sphaerobolus stellatus SS14 (assembly GCA_000827215.1). Lineage (NCBI taxonomy): Eukaryota > Fungi > Basidiomycota > Agaricomycetes > Geastrales > Sphaerobolaceae > Sphaerobolus > Sphaerobolus stellatus. Next base: position 280,671 of record KN837159.1, read on the forward strand.
CTTGCTCCTCCTGCTGCAAGCATTGGTTCAATCTCAAAGTCAATAGGGAGGGCAAATGTGCCAAATGTCAAAAGGATGAATGATGCACAGCTACTAATAATATGGATTCTGGAGAGGGATTGGATGATTTACCAGAGTTGACACAAATGGAGGAGATGCTTCTGGCTCCTACACATGCATTGGTTCAGCTTTGGCAAATTCATGGTGGTCAGACTAAATACAAAGGACATATCTGTAGCTTTGGCTGGAATAATGCAAAATTTCATCAGAGGGTACCTCTCTTACCTGAGGAATGTGAGATTATTAATGCATTGTCAGGGATTTGATACTATTACCAATAAGGATGTATTTGAAGACTTCTGGGTACAGCGCCATGTAGTGCAACAATGGCTGGAGAGATTACTGCAGACTCATCCTACATTTTCTGATGGCAGTGCCATAGTGGATCACAATCAGATACAACAGCTTCCTATTGATGATCTGGTACATACTCAAGTTTGGGAACTTGTCATCGAGAAGATAGGATCCAGATATCCCTGTCACTACTGGTCCACCACTAATGTCTCATGGTGTTATCCCAAATACTGGTTTGCAGCAATCACAATTTGATATATTGCAATCAGCAGCTCAGACTGGTTCAGGGGTTCAGGTTTTGACAATGCCATCTATTCAAGGCCAGGCTCTCCATGAAAGTGATGAAATCACTATCAATGCATTCCCTTCTCTTTTCCCAAATGGTGAAGCTGACATCAATGCTCCACATAATACTGCAGTTAGCATGGGGGATTGGGCAGCACATCTCTTATGATTGAAAGGTGGTAGATTTGCAAGACATCCATGGTTTCATTACTGGGCATACAATACTATAATGAGACAGAAAGCTAAGAAGGCCTCTACATGGTATCAGACTATAGGTAAACAAGATCAGAAACTTACTATTGAGGAAATTAAAGAGTTGATTGAAACTGGAGATGCTGCAAAACTGGCCAGATGATTAAGTCACTCAGCAGAAACCTTACCAGGGACTCACCGCTTTTGGGAGAGGGAGCATTGTAATCTTACTGCTACAATACAGACTCAGGAACCAGGTTCACATGTCTTCTTTACAGCCTCTGCAGATATTCAATGGCCTGACATGCATCAACATATGCCTGGATATGATATTCAGGAAGGTGAAAATGCAACATCTGATCAGCAATGAATACAGAATCTGAACAATAATCCAGCAATTGCAGGGTACTACTTTCAAAAGATGCTGATGTTGATCATTGGTAATCACTGTATAAAATAATGGTTACCCTCATACCAGCCCATCCTCCTTCACTTCTTCATGTGAATATCTCATCTTTGTTTTATGCTACAGGCTAGACAACTTATCATTTAACCCACCACTTCACTTGCAATCTCCCTACAACTTCAAAAATATCTGTGTCAACTATGTGAACCAATCCTGAGAATGGGGAAGACAATCGACTCGGAATATAATAATTGATATCTTATATCACACTGTACTAACTGAACTCAAGTTTCGTATTGAGTATGTATGTAGTACAATGGTGTGAAGTAAAGTATATGCTGGCACCTAGTGGACCTGCATGCTAAATGCAAGCCATTGTGGACACTTATGGTGTCCACACTACTTATTACTTAGCATATATGTACATAATATAATACATATTATATATAACATTTATTCTTATATTACATCCTCCCCAGCTGACTGCTACTAGCAACCAATCATATAGATCATCTAGTTAATGATCTAAGTTCATAGCACTCTCATTGGGGAGAGGGCAGGTAGCACTAGTATTCACTGGCACTCATATCTATATCTGAGACACTGTGGTGGTTCCTCATCATAAGGAAGAATGGGCTCACATGATTGGTTGTATGGGTCCAAGTCTGTGTCCAACTGCAGCTGGCTAGATTCTCCAGTCTTAGCCAGCTGTGGGGCATGAGCCATAAATTTTGACTGGAGTGAACCAGTCAAAGGTCTCTTGCCCTTATTGGGGGCAGGAGTGCTTTGATGCAGCTGCATATATACAGCACATTCTACACCAGCAGTGCTATAAGGCTGCTTCTCATCATCCCTTTCCATATAAGGGATGATTTGTGTATAAATTTGTTCTTTTGATAAAGAACAATGCTTGAGGATCAGAGTAAGAAACTCTGCTCCTGTAGGTAATTTCACAGGTGCTGGGACCTGTGAAGCATTTTTGTGTCCATTTTTTTATTTAGGACCCAACCCTGATAGGGGTTGATGCATCTGTTATTCATCTGGTAGTTTGGTGGTTCAGAATGAGTGAATTTGTTTCAAATCCACTAAACATCATCTCAAAATTGAGAGGGCTGCCAAATACAGCTTTCATTTGATGCATGAAAGCAGAGTGGGGAATATCAGTGGCTATCTTGGATAACCATGCTGCTACATCCATATCCTCTTTGAGGAAATAGCCTGTGTTGTTGTCCCTAATTGCATTAGGGATGCTCATAGGATTGGTGTGCCAACCCTTCAATATATTCCACATATGGAGTGACCAATGATCTGGTCACTCATCAGGCTTCAAAACTTTATTTCTGAAGCTTGAGTTCTCATCTAATTTATGAGAAGGCTTTCGAGAGTAAGTCCATTTTTCAGGACTTGCTAGTGGATGGGGAGCGACATCCGGTGATGAGACATTGATGGGTGAAGTGAGTGTCAGTGAATGCTCACTCATGGTATTGGTGGTTTGGAGACTCACAAGCTGAGTCTCCAGAGTCCGTATTTTTTTGTGGAGATCATCAATCTCCCCTCAAAGTTGGTGGTTATCTGACTTCTCTTGAAATAACTCATCACCAGTAATGGTGATGAAGGTCCCAATCTGGGGCCACACATCATTGATGCGGTCTAAAATCTCATACCTAGGGAATGAGAATTTAGCAGGATGTTGGTTCACATCCTCTAATAGATGCTCTACATAGGTGGAGCATCACTTGCATGCTTTCAGGTGGTAAATGAAGCAGGCACCAAGCATGGCACCTACCTCTTTGCAGGGTCTGTTGTGTTTGGCTTGTTGGTTGTAAAAACGCAACAGTAGGTTGGTGGCATTACTGCTGCTAGGGGATGGACTCATTTCTGAGTCCCTTTGTTTTATGGTACTGATGGGGTCACTACCTGCATGATGGTTCTATCTAAGTGATGGATGCCAGGTACATGAACACAGAGTTTACTTATTCTCCACTTTGGCCTAGAGCCAGCTGGCACTGATTGCATCAGTGATCCTGAGGAACCATGTTCCTCTGATTAAACTAATTATAGTTTAATCTTATCTCTGGTGACTAGTATGATGTGCTGTCCTATTATTACCAATATGTCAATAAATGCACATATATATAAGAACGAAATTCCTAAAATAACATTGTCGTAATCGACATTGGCTATGTCAAAGTATTTGTCATACTTCTGATTGCCAAGAAGTATTTTGGCTGTAAGTCCATACTGAATAGTGGACTTACTTCCCATGCAAGCCAATTGCAGAATAACTGGCTTGTCCAATTCAAACTTTGGAAGTTTGTTGGCTTTCACAAATTCACTCAAAATCATGATTCCTTCACACCCACTGTCTAAAAGGCAGTGGGTCTTGGTTCTGGCTATATCCCAAAACACAGATATAGTCTCATTCTCTTTACCTCTTGTAGGTAATGGTTGAGCTTTCCTCCTGGCTCGATAGTCATAGACAGGCTGTTCTTTTCCTCCTGTCTGCACCACTGCAGAGACTCTCATATCAGTCTCTGCTTTCCAGACTCTAATTCCATAGAGTCTGTGATGATCATTATAGCCTGAGGCTTTAACAGCTGCATTGACATGAACAACTTCCTTGTCAATGGATCTCATTTCATATTCCTCATCATCAAAATGGTACTGCTGATCATCCTCTTCAGGCTGATCTTCCCAATCTTGCTACTCCTCTAGATGAGGAGTGCTCTCATCAAATTCTTCAATTTGACCTTCATCTTCTTCTATTCTTGCTCCTGCAACTCTCCTATCCTTGTCAGGAAATGGACAATTAGATCAAATATGACCCAGTTGATTGCAGTTAAATGTTATGTCCTGATATCTAGGTGTCACTTGGACTCCAAATGTAATAGAATGAATTAAGTAATTCGGAGTCCAGATGATATGAACTGAAAGGACTTGGATTCAACTTATATGTTGCACCCTTAGTCATATGCGTTCTCCTTATTTCAGAATGAGGTTGAGATGAACAGAGATTCAGAGTCCAACATTATCACAGATAAGTTGGTATAAGAAAGATTCGGAGGCCAAGTATAGTAGAATGAGAGAGAATAGACAGACGGAGGCCAGATGGAGTTAACAGAATAACAAAGTTGATTTCTGACTACTGAACCAAAATACATATGTGGCTATTTATACTAAAATGGAGTCTGGAAAATATAAGGAATAATATTCAGGGTCACGGAGATGAAAACTGATAAGAAATAAAGAAATGAATGTGGTTGACTGGCGATTGTGAAAAGCGGAGGCCAATGAGAATATAACGTAAAAGACATTTGGGACATAATCATGTGAGTCATAAGTGAGGCTTGGCATCAATGAGAAGATTAAGCATGATAAGTGAAACGGAGTCTGAAGAATAATGCATGACAAAGAAATGATAAGGAGTGACGGAGTCTGAGAATAATAAGCAAACAAATGAAAATAATATAAAGGATCAGGAACCAATGAAATCAAAGATGAATAATGAATGTGACAGAAGTGAAGTCCAAAGAAAAATGAAATATAATCAAATAAGACAAAATCGGGATCAGGGCATGATATTAAAACAGACAACAGTATTGTTTGCTTTCACAGCAGTCCTAACAGAATTGCTCTGGGTGGGTCTGTTTACTGTATATGGGATTAACTCTCACATTCCCCCCCCCCCGGTTGACAACAACTGAGTTGTCTAATGGCTTCGGACTGGTTTATTTCCAGATTTATGCTGTTTGGATGATCCAGTATTTTGATTAGTACTACTCTTATTCTGAGTAGTTATATGCTGAGCATGACTGTGCTCCAGCAATTGCAGCTCTATGTAAATTAGAACTGTCATGATTACTGTTGTAACCAGAGGTATAACACTTTGCATTATCAAGTGTTACCACTTTATCAATGAGTTCTTCAATACTGCTGAACTCAGAGGTAAAACCTTTCTTGAGAACTTGATCTCTTATGTCAGGTGTTAGCACATTCGTGAATCTTCTCCTATATGAATATGCATCTGGCAATTTAATCATCCGTTTTGCCAGCTTCAACAACTCCTGATAAAGCTGTCGCATGGTCATGGAACCTTGCATGATGTTGTCATAATTGACAGCAACTTTATTCAGTGACAATGTTGGCATGAACATACTTCTGGAGTCCCATTATTATGGATTCCAGGTCCCAGTGTCTGATCTCTCAGTCAAACCACTCTACCTTCCAGTAGAACCATTCTTGGGCCTCAACAGTCAAACATTTACCCAAGAATTGCAGTTGAATTTTACCTGCTCAAAGTCAAAGCAGGTTGTACATTGACATAAATTGCAGTACACTTGCAACCCAGTTCTCAAATTTCTTGAGGTTGCACTCACTGCTGTAAGTGGGAGGTTTCCCATCTTAACACTGGCTTTAGCCAGAAATGACTTTTCTGGCTTGGCTTTATGGGAGGCATTTTGGACTGCTTGCCTCACCATCTGCTGAATACCACTGTATTCAGTTGTCCTATTGACTACTGCATAATCTAATTGTGCAGTCATTGACAAAGCAGGTGTACTTTGTTGTGGCAATGGTGTATCAACTTCAGGTCTATCTAGATGCACCTCATGTATGAGATTTACCTCATACTCCCTGGGGAGATTATTTATTTTCTCCAGTATTTGCACTGAACCTCACTTGTTGTTCAGGCATTAAACTGGCTTCACACAACATGTGTTCTGGTCTAATTGGAAGGATATATTACATGCTTCCTGAGCTGCCTCCAGAAGCATCTCCTCAGGTGCTTCTTCATACAAAAGGGTATTAACCTTTCCTTCAGCCATCTTGAGTTGCAGCTCAAGAGCTCTACAGCTATGGTGCATGACCTTATTACTAAGGTCACTCCAGTACTGGGCATTGGTGTCCAGTGCTGTTATGGAATGAGAGACAGTAGTTATACTGTCTGCCTCAGAACACGATTTTTCTTTAATAGTTGCAGAGATTGTCTCTTTGATCTCTTCCCTTAAAACATTCATATCAACACTTTTTGTTTCTCTTATTGATAGCTTATGGTGCCAGCAGATCAACTAAGCTTGCTCGTGGACTCTGCCAGCAGCTAGCGTCCAGCCGAGCGGAAGCAGAGTTGGCCATCAACAAGTTCTGTTCTCTCCACCATCACAGAACATCACACAGTCGTTACCAAAATCTTCTCTCTAGTTTTCCACTTTCTTTCATACTATTTCTTCGGACAGCAATAGCCTCTAATTGAAGCACACACTCCTTTTACACTCAAACATCATTCACTCTCACGATGACAGTTGGGGGCAACTCAACGCACCCGGATGAATACACCAGTACCCACAGGCACTTGGGCCTGAACCTTCCAAACCAAGGAGCTGGAATAGGTGTATCCAGCTCCAGGGAGCATCCTCAGTTGTCAGCACAGCCCTCATCATCCACTAGCACCAGAGCGACTGCGGGCCAATCCATTCAGCGTCAAAGAATCAATGAGACCGAGATAGTCCCCTCAGCCATCCCAGGCACATCCAGACAGGAACACACCGGGGGCTCAAGAGGTGACAACCCTCCTTTGTCAGAGCGTGAGGGTGACCTGATAGCCTGCATCGCATTGTTGGAAGGCACCCTATGACAACAATCGGCGCTGGCACAGCCATGGGCCTTCGTTTCGGACGAGGACTTCGAGAACCTAAGGTCATGCGCCGCATCCCTCAGGGAACCCGAGGAGCGCAAGCAGGCTATCCCAGACCTGGTACCGGGTTTTAAAGCGAGCCCTTTAACACATGGTGAGTCTTTATCTGTCATTCACACGGATGGTGGTGTAAGAAGGTATTCGTACCTTTTCCTTGCAGCCAGAGACTCGGCTACGCCTTGTCATACGGACAGCATGAGACGGTCATGGTCAGGACCTCTCAACCTATATATTTATATATATATCAGTGTTACGGTTATCAGAGTCGGTATTGATGCATGGTGATCCTATTAGGGGTACTGGCTAAGTTCATAAGGGCATTTAAAGCCTTCGATTATGTCCCGTACACAGTGCTCACATACTCTGCACGAACAAAGGCCGAAAACAGTGAGCAGGAAATGGAACTGTGTGTGGACGGCACCTTTGCGGTCAAGAAATTCGATCGGTAAGATGAAAGATCCATCAGAAAAGGTGCTTGGCAGGCAGCATCAAAGCTTGCAGTCGAACTGGCGTGCCAGCATTGGCAGCAAGGTGATATCCGAGCTGACACCTTATCCAAACACCACGACATCGTTACCGAGTTAGCAGACAGCCATGGATGGCCCATGGCCATGTCGTATGACATTCGCCAACGAGAAATCATGCACCGAACTCCCCAGCATGATGTGTCACATTTCAACGAGTCTGTTCTGGGCTGGGTAACAACAAAGTTGCTTATCGAGAATGCATCACTTGCTCGTGGACCATACCCCTCCCCACCATTGGGTTCCCACAAATAACCTGCCCCGACCGATTCATTGCTTGCTTTGCCCCCCAAGAAGTGTTTGAGAATCGAGAAGGGCTGTTGCTTTCGGTGTGGCTATGTCGGACACATGCCAACCGAATGCAGAACAGACGAGACCATTGCTGGCAAACCAGCAGCTACCATGGTCCCAGGGAAGTGTGGTCACAGCTACTCCCTCGAATCTGCTGAAGGCAAAGCCTTCTGTTTCTCATACACCAGACATGGTAACTGCAGATACAATGATTCATGCCGGAATCTGCACATTTGCTCCTTATGTGGAGAAAGAGGACATGGCACAGGCACCTGCCGCCATGCTCAATGATCCTCGAGGTGTCATAACACCATTGAAGGCAGACACAGTGGAGGAAATTTTGCATAAATATAATTTATTGGAGGATTGGCAACATATTGTACAAGGAATACGCCATGGTTTTAATGTCGGGGCACACCCACCCCCTTCCTCCACACACATTTTTCGAAAATCAAACATCCTCGGACTTGAGCCCAGAATTCATATCACAATATATAACCAAGGAGCAATTGGCTGGCCGATACTCGCGGGAATTTTCCCAAGAAGAATTAGAGCATTTAATTGGTCCGTTCAGGACTTCCCCTTTAGGGCTGGTTCCCCAGTCATCGCCCGGCAGCCTACGAATGATCCAGGACATGTCATTCCCTCGAAACGACCCAGCTATTTCTTCTGTGAATGCAGGCATAGACTCGGATCAATTCCCAACAGAATGGGGGACATTTGACAGTACAGCAGAAATGATTTTAGCTCTCCCTGTCAGGGGACGCCTCCAGATTTCCGCCCGGAACCTTTCCGTCCGGAACTATCCCTCGCGTCAAGCACCCTCTGGAAGCGATTCCACGCAGGATTCACCCTCAGCACATTCATCGACTCCTGTGGCCGGAGAGTGGGAGGTTTGGTTGGAGACAGTGGTCGTCTGGTGGAGGGTATATGCGC
>KN837159.1:295317-305977 GCA_000827215.1 Sphaerobolus stellatus SS14
GTTCGTTTTCCTTTCGGGGTTTACGTTCCGTTTCCGGACGGTATATAGTGGGCTCACTCTGGCAGAGGCAATCCAAGTCTTTCTCTTTGGATTTCCCCTCTGCTAGGTGAGATTCCCGTCGCGTGTATATATTTCGTTCATTTATGTATCTTTGGATTTCCCCTCTGCTAGCTCTGCGTGACGTCCGCTCAGCTTCGAGGGTTGCCCTTACACTCCCCCCCCGGCTGTCAGGCTGCTGTGTTCGACATTTCAGCCGTGTATCGCATCACCCCAATCAGGCCAGATCAGCAAAACTGGTTTTGCATCTCCTGACTAGGGAAATTGTACGTCGATCTGGCAGTCGCATTTGGGATGGCATCCAGTGCCGGAGTTTTTGGAAGCATCACAGACATGCTAATAGCAATATATCAGGCAGCCGGCTTCGGCCCATTAAGAAAGTGGGTTGACGATTTCTTAGCAGTTCGCTTGCCAGGGCAATCATGGACAGAGGAAGAGTTCATGGCAATCACAGCATCCCTCGGTGTTCCCTGGAGTCGAGAAAAGCTGAAGCCATTTGCATCAACCCAGTGATACATAGGCTTTGACTGGGACTTGGAAGCCAAGACTGTAAGTCTTCCAATGGAGAAAATGGCCAAAGTACAAGATCTCATCCAGGTGTGGTTATTGCCTCAAGCGAAATTCTCCGCTTCCGAAGCAGCACGGTTGCATGGGAAACTGGTGCACGTATCATCAATTTTCCCTCTAATGCACCCATTCCTCAAGTCAGTGGGGCTTTTCACAGCGGAGTTCACATCCACGAGATCTCATCGTTTCCCCTGCAAGAGCCTGCTGTCGGATTTGAAGTGGGTGGTGTTCATTCTACAAAACTCACCGAACTCTCGGCCCCTTCAGCATCCTGGCGAAGCGGACCTGGACTGGTGTGGAGATGCAGGTACTTCCTTCGGAATTGGCATTGTAGTAGGCCAATATTGGGCCGTGTGGCGATGGGCAGAAGGCATCAAGGTGGGACCTAAACAGCAACTAGACATCGGCTGGGCCGAAGCCGTTGCTGTAGATCTAGGCCTGCATCTGGCAGTACACCTGGGCCTAATCAACAGCGACACAGCAGGAAAGAGATACTTCTTAGTTTGATCAGACAATGCCGGAGTGGTGGCAGTAGTGAACAAGGGTTGGTCACGAAGTCAAAACACAAACAATGTGTTACGAGAGATTTACAAGATTCTAGCCAATCAGAATGTGCAGCTGAAGGCAATACATGTAACCTCAGAGCAGAATGTATCAGACCCGCTTTCGAGAGGCAATATCCAAGCATTCCTCAAGAAATTCCCACGAGCTCGCAATCAGTTACAGGTCCCTCTTCCCAAGCATCTATCGCCATACCTACAATCATGGTGATGACGGCATGGCTCCCACAGTCATCAATCTTGCCAACACCTTCTGTAGGAGGTGAGACTTCACAGCTGCAAATGAAGCCTTCCCCACTGCAACCTGCATGCAGGGCTGAAGAACGTATCTTTCAATGGAAAGGAGTCAATCCAGCACCGATGAGTACAATCAACCATCCATTTATGAAAACAATATATTCATTGGCCTCCCATGCTACATTATGTGACACATCGGGTTATGGTGCAGGTCTCCGTAAATATCACATATTTTGCGATATTTTCTCAATTACGGAATCTGACCGACTCCCAGCATCCTTCAAAATACTGCACTCATTTGCACTATGGGCAGCCACAGATCCTGAATTCATACCGGTAGAGGCCTTGGAAGGCGTCAGATTAGAGCCGATCTCAGTAACAGCAGTCAGAAAGTATTTGTCAGCAGTTCGAGCATGGCACTTCATGCAGGGATGGCCAGCACCGCTATCAGATGAGGACCTAAAATGTATCAACTTCTCGTTAAGAGGTCTGGAGAACATACAGGTCGGTCGTCGGTTGATGCCACCAAGGCCCCCAATTACTCTTCAGATGCTTAAAGCACTCAGATTAACACTCGAAATTGGGAGACCTTTCGACGCATGCATATGGGCAATGGCTCTGAGTGCCTTTTGGGGCATGATGAGATTTGGTGAGGTTTCGGTCAAATCCATTAGAGCCTTTGACAGTAAATTGCACCTCAAACGAAGTGATATACACTTTGATACAGATTTGGACAGTAGCCCTTATGCACACCTGGATCTGCCATCTGCAAAGACGGTGAAAGCCGGAAAGGTCCAATCAGTATTCCTAACAGAACAAAAGAACTTATGCCCATTAGCGGCCCTCAGAAATCTTTTCCAGGTAGTTCCAGCTCGAGCCAACGACCCCCTGTTTAGCTGGGCAGATGACAAGGGCAATGTTCGTCCAATGGTCAAGCAAACGGCAATCAGGTGCATCAACGGTATTCTAACTGGGTGGTTGGGGTACCTCTTTTGGGCATTCATTCAGGATTGGCGGTGCCTCATATTTCCTAGCACAAAAAGCTGATCCCGAAATAATTCGCATTGCAGCCCAATGGAAATCACTCGCATATGAAACATATATCCGTGCATTTGAACTATCTGCATCTTGACACATGAGCAACATATCAGAGAGAGCCTTGTAAGGGTTGGGTGAGCGCCGATGGATCGCCACGGGTAGGCTCTAGTGGGTGAGCGGCGAGTCTATCTGCGTACCATGCCAAGCTAATGCTCAGCATAAACCCAACCTACAGCTCTATTTAGCCAAACTCGATCCGATTGAGGCTGGATAGCTTACGGTGCTGGCAGATCCACTAAGCTTGCTCGTGGACTCTGCCAGCAGCTAGCGTCCAGCTGAGCGGAAGCAGGGTTGGCCATCAACAAGTTCCGTTCTCTCCACCATCACAGAATGTCAAACAGTCGTTACCAAAATCTTCTCTCTAGTTTTCCTCTTTCTTTCATCCCACCAACCCTCCCTTATATCACATTCATCACTAATTACCAATCATGACGGACCATTTCTACGAACAATTTATTACTTTTCAAGCACATAGAATGATTACGGACTATTTACATGGTACATGAGTTAGACAATAGCGAAATTTGTTAGCAACGATATTCCATCATATGACTAAAGTTTTCATTATTCATCAAACAAGTAATCCTCAACGCATTGAGCAAAGCTGAAATAGAGTGAATCGCAATTGGACCCGCCCTGTCAGGGGACGCCTCCAGATTTCCGCCCGGAACCTTTCCATCTGGAACTATCCCTCGCGTCAAGCACCCTCTGGAAGCGATTCCGCGTGGGATTCACCCTCAACACATTCGTCGACTCCTATGGCCGGAGAGTGGGAGGTTTGGTTGGAGACAATGGTCGCCTGGTGGAGGATATATGCGCATATAGTCATAGCGCATGAGTAATGGGTTGTTTAGCGCCGATCGGCTTAGGGATTGTTCCATTGTTTCTCCGTTCGCTTCCGCTTCCTTTGTTTTCTTTCTCATTGGTTCGTTTCCCCTTTCTTTATTGTTTCCGGTTCATCAGATCATTGTTCACTTTCCTTTCGGAGTTAGTGTTCCCGTTTCCGGACGGTATATAGTGGGCTCACTCTGGCAGAGGCAATCCAAGTCTTTCTCTTTGGATTTCCCCTCTGCTAGGTGAGATTCCCTTCGCGTGTATATATTTCATTTACTTATATATCTTTGGATTTCCCCTCTGCTAGCTCTGCGTGACGTCCGCTCGGCTCCGAGGGTTGCCCTTACACGCCCGCCCAGTGACGAGTCTATCTGCGTACCATGTTGAGCCAATGCTCAGCATCAACCCAACCTACAGCTCTATTTAGCCAAACTTGATCCGGTTGAGGCTGGAATGCCAGGAACATTCAATTGATTCAGGAATTCCCTGAATTGCCTGAGCAACACACAAATTGTTTTTGTTGCTATTATTAACACTCATCAGCTCATGCTGAGTGTTAATTGGAGACATGTCGCATCTGTGTTTCCTATGTGCAGACTCTTGAAAATTCACACATCTGTCCTCAGTCACATGTATATCATGTGTATTATGCATGCTTGACTTATTAGTCACATGTATATCATGTGTATTATGCATGCGTGACTTATTAGTCACATGTTCATCATGTGTTGCACGCATAAAGTGTATGCACATCACAGCCTGCTCACTTGGAGCAACACTGTGAATATTCTTATGAATATTCAATTGCCTAGGTGATGGGGAATTCTTGTCACCTTCAATTCATCTGTGAGACTGGTGCAATCTCACACAGTCTTCCTTTTGCGTCCTAGAAACTAGGACATCAGTAGCACTCTGTGCTACTATTCACTCAGTAGCAGCCTTGGCAGCTGCTTTGTCATGAGCCCAGTTATTTCTGGGCTTAATAGTCTTTTGAGAAGACTTTCACTTAGGAATTATAAATAGTTCCTTCATTGTTGGGAACATCCTATTCATAGATGTCCTAATCTGATTGAACATGGTGTTCAATCACTTGGTAGCCTCCATGGCTTCCACTAAAATAATCTCACCATTTTCTTTGAGATTCATCAAATCTGCATACTCCTGGCAGAGTCTGCCTACTTCACTAGCTCTGATAGTGAAGCTCCCATCTTCATTTTCAGTACCTCCTTCATCAGGAGATATGTGATCAGATTCATCGGGGGCCCTATTGAGGTTGTGCCCTGAATATGAGCCATAAATTATTCCCTGAGGGGAATCTCAGCCTGGAGTGGCTGTGCCTGAAGCTTTAGCCACTCATGATAGGCATTGACTGGGCATAGAAGGTCCAGCAGCACCTGCTGCACCAATGGGTGACTGTACCCACATGGATACAATCTGGTGACCATGCACTCTTGCATTTTGGTCACCTGGGTGTTCCTGCATGAACACCTCAGGGGTCCATTGGGGGTCAACAGCCATTTGGGGAGGATCCGTCAGCTCCCCAGCAGTGAGTCCTTGAGGGGACCCATCCTCTCCTACAGCTGGAGCAAATGGCTCCTTCACCCACTTGCAACTATGACAATTACTCATTGTGGTCTATATTACTTGTATAAATACAAATAATATGGTTGAGATTAGTTCTTAACCTATGGTACTTCCATGCATGTGTGCATGTTGAATACCCAAAGTACTACTGCACAATTAATTGTACATTGAATACTCAAAATTTTGGGAGAAATTTAAAAAAGATATAATGATTGATATCTTATATCATGCTGTACTAACTGAACTCAAGTTTCTTATTGAGTATGTATGTAGTACAATGATGTGAAGTAAAGTATATGCCAGCACCTAATGCACCAGTGTACTAAATGCAAGCCATTGTGGACACTTATGGTGTCCACACCACTTATTACTTAGCATATATGTACATAATATAACACACCTATTATATATAATATTTATTCTTATGTTACACAGAATGAGGAGTCCTGTTGAAGGTGTGTCATTAAATTATCTCCATTATTCCAATGCAGACAGGCTTTAGATAGTCATTGAATTCATCACGAGGATATTCTAGCAAGTACAGATAAAGACCATCAAATAATCTTGTTAATTTCAAGAATCTAAACAGCATCTATCATTGAAAGGCCATCCACAACCTCCTTAAAACAATGTGCATTCTTGTATAATCTGGACCATACACCAGCTGAACCAGTATAACGGTAAGCACCTGACTGAGAATGACAATATGAAGTCCGGGCATAATCACAGGATCCCCTAGTATGCCAATACTGTGTGGGGGAGGGTGTCAACATGGCTAAAACCCAACACAGACATATAATCACTGAATGGAGACTGACGAGTCATGAACAGCAATCACATCAATTTCCTAAAAGACAGAGTGACAATCAGCTGAAGTTCTAGAAAATGAACATGTTATGTACTTTGCTGATCACCACTTGACTATGACCTTCTCCAGCTTCTTAGAACATCTGTCTTCCACAGCCTGGCCACAAAGGCATCTCTCAGGTATGGAGACTGTATGTACTTGCACATTGCACATTGCACTTGCTGGTGAGATGATCATAGACAAGGTGTTGCTACATCATGGAATCTTTGGAGTGAACACAGTCTTGAGATCCATGTAGGCTTGTAGTTGTGAATGAATTAGATCACAAGAGGGTTGATGGTCGACTGTCCACCACTGTATGTTTAGTGTCTGCAAAAGGTGTTATATTCCCATGGTGTGACATTATGACACTGTAAGGGACCCTTATTTTACTCCCTTGTACAAGTCACCTTTGACTTGCTTGAGATGCATATATGTGTCTATTGTATATTTGTACATACTATGAATTGACTGTGTGTCAATTACTCTAAGTCCTTATGGACTCCTATGGATGCATATATGTGTCCATGTATTTACATAATATTATTATATAAAGTATATAGTTACCTTAAATAATCTAGTATACAGTCCTGGGTCAGTGACTAACACTGGCCAGTTGTCACTTTACTTGTACCATATAGTACCTGAAATACACTTGTGTAAACAGTCTGCTATTACAAGCATGATAAACTAACAATGTAAAGACCTAGTCTTTACACTTTATGACTTATACATCAAAGAAAAATATTCGCTACAAATGTCTGGAATGAACATCTTGTTCTAAATGGCCCCTAAAAAGAAAACCAGTGACAAGGTTCCTGCAGGGACCAGTGATGCTATTGACAGTGGCAGCACTCTCAACATCACAGGTGGGAATGACCCCACCCTAGATCCTGGCAAGGATCCCAACCAGGCAGTGTCAGCCACCTCAGAGACAAATACAATTTGTCCTACAACATGGAGCACCCGTGTCAACAACGAGCTTGAACAACTGGCGAGCGAACGGGAATTATCTGAGGATCCCCCTCAGACCCCCAACCCTCACAGAGGAAGTGGAGACCTGCTCCTCCCTAAAACTTACTCAAATTACTTGGAGCCAAGTGAGTGATCGATCTCAGCTGATCCAAATCCAAGAAATGCTCAGTACTATTACAGCCATTCTGGATACACAAGGCAGATTCCCATGGTCACATGAAATCCATGAAAACAGCTCCCTAGAAGGTTTTTGTTGTATCGCATGTAATCCTTTGAATTAAGATCTGAATTATTTTACTCCCAGGTTTTTGACCATGGTGAATCCAAATCTGCTCTCTGATATGTTTAATATACAGTGGCTGAGAAGTTGACAAAATTGTTGGATATTATGGCTCAGGTAATCTACATCATTTATACACATTATTCTGGACTTCTGGTATCCCTTATGGAGTCATAGATTAGCTGTGTGTACCCCTATGGACCCACTGATCCCATCATGTACATACTTTCCCAGGCCCTGTGACTTTAGTGTGTACCATCACCTCATATCTGTGTCTGTGTCTGTGTCTGCCCTTCTATATCTCTTTCAAAGAATATACCCTCCTGGTGCCAGTGTGAGTTAGATACTATATATTATGGGATTAAATATGCTTCTAAAATTGTTTAAAATAATGTAGATTACATTTATGAATGCAACGCCTCTTAACAGTGCTGTTCAGATATCAGTTGAGGAGGAAGTCATGATGGTGCTCTGGTAGTTCCCAAAACCTCCTCTTATCAGATTGATTAGGGTTCTGTAATGTATAATTTAGATTCTAAATCATTTTAGACAATTTTAGAAACACTAAATACTCTACAATATTGAGTTTCTGGTTCACAATAACTGCAGGAGCTGTGATAGAGGTATTTTCAGAGAAAAGTGAAACAGTGCTTGTTACAACTATCAAACAGCACCTTCAGATTCTTTATGGCTAAAAACCTAGGAGTACTAAACTTCAGATCTTAATTCAAAGAATTGCACACAATACAACAAAAACATTCTAGGAAGCTATTTTTGCAGATTTCACGTGACCATGGGAATCCGTCTTATGTATCCAGAATGACTGTAATGAGCACATGGATGAAGTAAAAACCATCCACAACATGAGCTGTCAAGTGACCCAATTATTGGTAAAAACCAATGAGAGCAATAGTGCTCTTGAGGCAAGGATAGAATCTTGCAAACATGATTAATTGCAATTAGGGAGAAATACCCGACAATTGCCAAGGGCAAGATGAGTATCTACCCTAGGGACCCTATGAAGGATCCTAATAATGAGGAAATTTACCCTCATCCAGAATGACCAACCAGTTGGTCGAATAACCATGTCAATGAAGAATTGGTGAATGGTCAACATAATGTTGACCCTGAATTGATGCAATCAACTCCTCGACCTAATAAAAGGTCAGGCACCAAGCATGTGCTTAGTAATGCTCGGATCAAGCTTTCTGCCAAGACTGCCGTTCTAGAATGGCTATATGCAGACCAAGTGCCTGCAGACCATCTTAACCAGGCTGCAATGGCAGCTGGGAACACTCATATGGAATATGAGCGAATACTCAGATTGAGTAAAGCAGGATTATTAAATCCCCAAGATCAACAACAGTTGATCCCCACTAGTGAGAACCCTAGGGTTGGTGAAAAATGGGAGAATCTCCATAAGAGCGTACAATACACTCCATTAGATGGTATCAAAGACAATGACATTGACAGTGAGACCACTGTCAGGAATCATTGGGAAGGGTCTGTACCCTTCCAGCATCTAGATAATAGGGACATACTAGATATGTCCAATAATGAGAGTGATAATGCTCTCATACGAATGGTCAAGTATATGCTTGACCAAAGCATAAATATTACAATGGAGAAATCTCCATTGGCCAAAGCTGGAGTTAAAGTAACTCCCCCCACCAAGTATAGTGGGGAACAGAGCTTCAAAGCTCTTGAGACCTTTGTCAAAGGCCTCCTACAATGGTTAGACATGCATAGCATGTTAGGCCCTGATGCTTATAAATACCAGGTGTCATTCCTAGGAACAAGATTGGAGGGCAAAGCCCTTGAATGGTTTGACAAAACAGTCAAACCCAGGAAGTATCAAGGTACTCCCATGGACTTGGAATAAGTTGTGACTGGCCTATATGGGCAGTATATTCCATCATTGGCAAGATGCAAAGCATCTAATAAGTTTGACTTGATCAAACAGGGCATGCTTAGCATGCAAGAGTTCACTACTGAACTCGAGCTATATGCATCTAGGATGAACCTGTCAGGGGACATTCCCTTTTTGGATATATGCTGGAAGGTGGTGGAACAGTCAGGAAAAGTCTAGAGGATTCAAGAAGTTTACAGAAGGTTGTGGAACCTTGTAGAAACTCATGGAAATTCATGGAAGAAGGTCATGGAATCTCATGGAAGGTTATGGAAGGGTATGGAAGATTCTAGAAGTATTCTATATTTAGACTACCTCTGTAGTATATAAGGACCTGTAGTTAGTAGCTAGCCCCCAGCTCTAGTCTCTTAGGATTTCCACTGCATTGTAGAAGTTAGTGGCCTGCCAGGTCATTAGAGCCAATACACTTCCTCTCTTATCTCTTTCTGTGTAGTGTCTAGTAGTTGTATAGGGTGACTTGTAATTGTGCAGTGTTGCCCTGATAGGTCCAACAACCTGACACATACTCACTTCACAAGAAATTCATAGATAACTAACAACTGGGGTTGTAATCCCTGCTATTACATGCAGGGTATGATCCTGAGAAGAAGACGATACATAAACTGTATCTGAAAGCGATTAAGCTTGAAGACACCAACCACTATGATATTGGGGTTCGCAACAGCAAACAAACGACTAGTAATAGTCAATGGGACAATAATGTACCATCCAATGCTAGGTGCAAGACTAGGAATAATGGTCCTGATAGGACCAAGAGTCATGCTGATCTACCCAAAACGGGTAAGATTAGCAAGGGTCCATCAAACACCCCTGGACCCTCTGGAGTTAATAGAAATTCATCAACTGCCCCTGGCAGGACTGGACCACCTATCCATAATAGGCAGCAGACAAATCACGAATTGTCCCATAATAGCATTGAATGCTATAATTGTGGCAAATCAGGCCACATCAAGCCCAACTGCCCAAAGCCCCTCAGGGCCCACTGCATAGGAGCTGTCCATGTAGAGGACTCTCCTGCTGGACAGGTTGATAATACTGACCTTAACATCAATGACAATATTGATGAGGAACACCCTGATGAGGATGAATATTGTAACAATGATTACAATTATCTCCTGGATCTCTCTGAATATCAATGCAGCTGGGCAGTAAACCCAGTGAATTCCAATGGTCTGATGATGAGCAGACTCACTGAGTAAACTTGGTCAGATACAGCCACAACTTACCAAGAATTGCTGCAGTCATACCCATTGGCTCAGCAAATGCCAGGAAGGCTAAAAAAGCCAAAGAGGGAGAACCCCTCTATGATCATATGGTCAAAATGAAGACCACTAGACCTGCTTGGTGATAAGCCCCGTGCTTAAGTGTCACAACACGTGACTTTGTTTCACCTCTACAGAGCTTCGGAGAAGGTCACATACTTTCGGAGAGCTTCGTTTGAACTTCATTCAACTTCCATCTTACTTCGTTCAACTTCGCTTCTCATCCCATCTTCGTATCCGCACAACAAACCCTTTGCCCACATCCTGACTTCTTCTTGATCCCGAGGGCAACACCTTTGCCCACATACTTCCTTCTATCACACTATCCACTCCACTATTCCATAAGACTATTATTGGTCTTCCCCGGACCTGGCACAATTGGTCCTCAACACTTCTTCTATTTCGACAGATGATACTTTGTCATGCCCG
>KN837159.1:311201-323600 GCA_000827215.1 Sphaerobolus stellatus SS14
GAACAACTACCTTCATCGAATGGTTTCACTGCTATCCTGGTCGTAGTTGACCGACTCACGAAGCAAGGAATCTTCATTCCTACCGATGACACAATTACTTCGCCAAGACTCACCGAACTCTTCATGCTTCATATATTCTTGAAGCATGGTGTTCCCTCACATGTCACCTCGGACTGAGGTGTAGAGTTCGTTTCGCACTTCTTTCGTTCACTCGGGAAGGCTCTTGACATGAGACTTCATTTCACTTCTGGATATCATCCCGAAGCTGATGGTCGAACCGAACCGTTGAATCAAACCCTAGAACAATACCTCAGAGTCTATTGCAATTATCAACAAGATAATTGGTCTTTGTTGCTTCCGCTCGCTGAGTTCGTGTACAACAACAATGCAACAAACGCAACGACTGGTACTTCGCCTTTCTTCGCAAACAAAGGCTACAATCCGAACCTCGCGATTCATCCTGAATATGAACTCGCGTCCTCTAGAGCTCAAGACTATGTTTCCAACTTGGACGAACTACATCAAGAACTTCGGCGCGCTATGACCGAAGCTCAGAAACGTTATCAAATCCCTGCTGATCGAAAGCGAAAAGAATCACCTCTGTTCGAGATTGGTTCCAAAGCCTTCGTAAAAGCTGAGTTCTTCCGGACTACTCGACCTGCAAAGAAACTTGCAGAGAAATATTTAGGTCCTTTCGAAATCATCGCGAAACCTGGTCCTGTTTCGGTGACACTTCGTTTACCCCAGGACATGCGTGCGGTTCATCCAGTATTCCATGTCTCGATGCTGGAACCACATGTTCCGAACACTATTCTGAACCGTATTGAAGACCCCCCTCCTCCCGTCACTATAGACGAAACTGTTGAGTATGAGATCTCTCAAATATTAGACTCGAAGATTGACAAGCGTCGAAAATGCAAATTGCAATATTTTGTTAGTTGGCTAGGGTACGAAGGAACTGATCAAGAAAAGAATTGGTTACCTGCTACTGAACTCGAACACACCAAGGAACTTGTTGCAGATTTTCACAAAGCTTATCCTGATAAACCAGGACCTCACTTGTCTTAACACTCTTCGCTCGACTTCACATTCACTTCGCTGGATCGAACAACGTCTCCAATATATTACATTCCTTATTTTCGAAGTTCCTTTGCGAACTTCTGAAGGTCACACTTCGCAATCACACTTCGGTTGTGATTTTTGGACATATACAACTTTTGGCGTTTATTTACAATCACTATATTACTTTTCAAAGCCCCTCAAAACCTATTACAACTCATCCGCTTCCGGATCCTTCATGGTCTCGTCGTCCTCCACTTCGCGACCTTCATTATCCTCTTCGCGAACCTCTTCAACCTCTTCGCGAACCTCTTCGACCTCTTTGCGAACCTCCTCGACTTCTTCTTCCAGATCCTCCGGTTCCACTGGCTCAACTTCTTCATCTACAAACCCTTCGTCCTCTACGGGATGAATACCAACTCACCTCTCAAGCTCCACCATATGGCTGTGGACCTGGGCAACATGTGTTTGCATGGCAGACTGAAGATTTGCCATGCTAAGCTCGATACTGTGAAGATACTTAGCTTGATTTTCGTTCGCCGCCCGAGTATCTCCAAGAAGTTCGACAGTTGCTATGAGAGCCTTGTTGATCCCATGCAAGCTCTCAGCCACAGATGGAATCATTTCAACACTCCCATCAGGGTTCGTGAATGTCCTCGCCCTCTTCAGTCAACTTGTAACCTCGATGTCGTCCTCTTCCGAGACTACCTTTCATTTGGAACCCTGGAGATGATCTTCAAACTTCAATAGGACTTCGCAGTATATTGAACTTACCTTCGGTATACTTCCCGAAGCCTTCGCGTTACTTCCCGAAGCCTTTGCATTGCTTCCCGAAGCCTCCGCATTAACCTGAACCGTCTTCTTGGTCCCAGCCTTTGGCTTTATCCCAGCTTTACTCCTCTCTGCCTTCTCCTTGTCCTTCTGTGTCTTGAAGGCATCCTGTTCGTTGCAGAGCTTCCTCAACTTCTCTTGGAGCTCTTTGTCGTCCGCAGCCTCAGGCATTATGAAGTCCGCTTCGTCGTCACGAGTGAACGAACAGACGTTGTTTCACATATGACAAACGAAGCAACGATTCTTCGACCTTACATAGAAGATCTTATCGTTCGCACCCATCAGTACATCTTCTACGCAAAGCCTCTGGTACCAAGTGTTCACCGGTACTTTGCAGCCTTCGCAAATCTTGTGAACAGGAATTCCGGGACATCCTGCGTAGTCGACGGGAAACGTGTTTCGGGAGTACTAAAGAAATTTTAGTCAATGAAGCACAAAGTAACTTCGCTACTCACCTCTGGATCGACGGCTTTTCCCTTTCCCTTTGCCTTCCTCCTCTTCGCTTTCACTTCCTTGGTCTCCTCCTCGGATTCCGAATCCACTATCGGACATGACTTCAACTTCAACTTCAACTTCAACTTCAACTTTGGTGTTTCGTCCTTGTCGACTTCGTCTTCACCTTCCGAATTCGCATCCATCGCGTGTTCGTTTTCTTCTTCAGCAGCCTTCTTCGCCGCTGCCTCCTCAGCCTTCCTCTTCGCCTCTTCTTCATCCGCTTTCTTCTTCGCGTCCAAGTACGCGGCTATCGCAGTCTCACGATACCACAATTCCTTCCGTTCTTCGTACTCCTTCGCGTTGTTGGCATTCGTCTTAATGGTCTCCGCAATCAAGGCCTAATGCATCGTCAAGATTGTCTCGTTTTGAGTCGCATAGGGTTTTGGAATCGCTTTGACCACGAGAGGTGGCACTTCGTCTTTGGGTATCGTCATCAACTTCGCAGCTTCAAGAAACGGAGCAAGCTGCTCGTCAGATATAGGTTGGCGGAACGACATGCTGATGTTGGATGGACAAGAAACTTCTGGTAGACGTCCAGAAAATGTTTTCTACTAAGGCATATTTCGCACTCCGCAATTACGTAACTTCGGCCTCAAGGGTTCGGCCATAACGAGGGGATACTGTTAAGCCCTGTGCTTAAGTGTCACAACACGTGACTTTGTTTCACCTCTACGAAGCTTCGGAGAAGGTCACATACCTTCGGAGAGCTTCGTTTGAACTTCGTTCAACTTCCATCTTACTTCGTTCAACTTCCATCTTACTTCGTTCGACTTCACTTCTCATCCCATCTTCGTATCCGCACAACAAACCCTTTGCCTACATCCCGACTTCTTCCTGATCCTGAGGGCAACGCCTTTGCCCACATACTTCCTTCTATCACACTATCCACTCCACTATTCCATAAGACTATTATTGGTCTTCCCCGGACCTGGCACAATTGATCCTCAACACTTCTTCTATTTCGACAGATGATACTTTGTCATGCCCGTTCCTAGTTCATTTGTATTGTTTCCGTTCGCTTATCTTTTCTTATGGCATATTTCCGTTTGCTTATTTGTTCTCATGACATATCCTCCGTTCGCTTATATTTGTATTGCATATTTGTCCGTCATACCTTTTCTATCATTCACATTATTCGTTGATATATTCCCCCGAACCTTCGCTATTCGACGATACGCATATACCCATTGTTCTATCACTTTATTCGTGTTATGTTCCGCATTTGACTTATTTGTTTGTAAGACTTCCTTCCGCTTTCGTTCATGGACTTATAGTATATAAGTACATGTATCTTAGCTAGTTTTCTCCAGTCAGAAATTAGCCCATTAAGCCTTATAGTCCTTAGTGTATATCATTCCTATAACTCGAGCCTAGTGCTCATTCCCTCTATATACTTCAGACCTCTATTACTTCCGAACCAAATACAACCTTCGAAGATCAACTCTGAACTTCACCTCGAACCTTTGATCTTACTTCGAAGTCCTACCTTTGTTCGGGACTTCGTTCAGACTTCGTTTGAACACTTCGTTCGGGACTTCGTTCGGACTTTGTTCGAATACTTCGTTCAGAACTTCGGTATTTGAATCTGCTCTTATATTGTTGGTTCTAATCTGTTCCAAATTAAGGACACGTACATTTCGAGGCGGTGCAACCTACGACGTTGAAGCCAAGTCCTTCGGTTCTAACCCTTCGTTCTTTAGTGTGACTTCGTTCGTTACTTCGGTCACACTTCAGAACCCTTTGTTAGGATCAGCCCATAACACTTGGCCTAAACACAATCTATTAATGATCACAGGGTACTTCCTAGTAGGAGGTACCAAGACCCACTGTCTATTTGACAGTGGTTGTGAAGGCATCATAATGTCTTCTGAATTTGTGTGTGCAACAGGGCTTTGCATGCATAAACTGCTGGAGCCTATTGGAATACAACAGGCATTCCAAGGGAGTAGAGCAAAACTCTACTGTATGGTAACTACAGACATTACTGTAGGACAGTGAACATACACTGAAATGTTCGACATCACCCACATTGATTACTATGACATTATGTTAGGAACTCCATTCCTAAGGTGAGTCAAGGCCAACATAGAATTTAATGGCCTAGGATCCATTGTAATCAATGGAGAAACAATAGATAATGATCTATCAGTATGGCTGGCCTCAGAAGAGGTCAAGGTCTGTGGAATGTCGATTAATAAAGCGACACTGCAAGAGGAAAAACCTCTTGAACCAATAGCTGAACAACTATATATAAGGACAAAGGAGAAATCCTTGAGACAGTTAGAAACAAACTACTAGTCATTCCAGTTCCCCAGACACAGGAGGAACTAAAAACACTCGTAAGTTTGGTAGCATATATGCTACCCTACTGTGGTCATGTCAAATGACACTTAGACCTGCTTTGATGCATATACTTGGATAAACCTTATGTATGCAATGAAGATGTCTACACTGTCATTGAGGACATTAACAGTGCACTAAACACTGATACAAACATCATAAAATACCCTGACAATATAATAATCAAGGATGGATATCTAACCCATCATAATGATAATTTGTACAGTTTGAAAGCCACTGTAAGTCCGAGTGACTATAAAACATCACTCATTGGTCAGAATCAAGCTGGAGTCTCAATTAAGGAGGTCAATGATGAGGATGACCTCCAGAATATTGTCAAAAACAACAATATAGAGGATAGTGACCATATCCTTGTGGACATGGAGCCTTCTCTTAGTCATTCCTTTCAAAACTAATGTTTGAAATAACAGAAGATTAGGTCAATCAAGACTACAGGAGCCTATTAAAATTCCAAGTAGGACCATAGCCCCTACTAGTGGGATTGAAATGTTTAATCAAAGAGAAAGAAGAATTATTTCTTCTGCCTGAGTAAGCATACCACTTACTAAAGATGACCTTGGTCTTCTTCGCTCCCAATGGAAGGAAAAATACGCCAATTTATTCGGTGAAATACCATTGGAATTACCTCCAATGCACAAAGTAAATCACAGGATCAAGTTGATTGATCCCAATAAATGATTTAACTATTGCTTACCCAAATGTCCTGAGGCATTGCAACCTCAGTTACATGCTAAGATAGACTGCCATCTTACAGCCGGTTGGTGGGAACCAACCTCAGCATTGCAAGCTGTACCGATGCTCTGTATCTTCAAGAGATTGAAAGAAATACTAAGAACAGTATTTGATTTGTGACTTCAGAATGCAGATACTGAAAGGGACGTCACTCCTTTTCCTGACATGGACCTCATTTGAAATGATGTTGCACAGGTGAAATATTGCTTGAAGCTCAATATGTCAGAGGCATACAAGCACATCAGCATAATCCCTGAAGACATCGATAAAACTACATTCTTGACGATTTATGGCACGTTTAAGAGCCAAGTTATGCAACAAGGAGACTGTAATGCTCCTTCCACATTTCAGTGATTGATGACTGCTATATTTAGGCCACGTATTGGCCTATTCATCCATGTTTACTTGGATGATATATTTATATTCTTGAATAGTATCAAGAATCATGAGGAACACCTCAGGAAGGTCTTAGCAGCCCTTAGAGAATCCCAAATATTTCTCTCACCAAGTAAAGCCGACCTTTACTCTGAGCCTATGGACTGCTTAGGCCATATCATTGATGACAAAGGTATCCATGCAGACATGGATAGGATGCAAGTGGTCCATGAATGGCACACTCCCAGGACATATAAAGATGTCCAACGATTTCTGGGCCTAGTCCAGTATCTGGCACAATTCATGCCAGATATATCAGCATATAGCACGCCACTTTTGGTCACTGCTCAAAATAACAGGAAATTCCTGTGGACTCCTCTTTACAAGAAGTGTTTCCAGCAGATTAAGCTGCTGGCATCTAGATCACCTATGCTTAAGCTGATCAATCCTGAACTGGATGAACCCATATGGGGTATTACTGACAGATATCAGTCTGGTGTTGGCACCATGTATGGCCAAGGTAAAGACTGGGAAACTTGTTGCCCAGCTGGCTTACTATCCAGGAAGTTCAATATGGCACAGCATAACTATACTGTGCCTGAGCAAGAAACCCTTGTCACTGTCAAGGCACTTGCCAAATGGCAAGATAAACTGTTTGGATGAAAGTTCATCCAAGTGACAGACAATGCAGGTCTGTCTTACTTTCAGACTGCATCACAGCTATTACCAAGACAAGTATGATAGATACAGTTCCTGTCTTGTTTCAATTACAAGACATTACACATTCCCAGGGAATGGATTTGGGTAGCAGATACATTATCATGCTACCATGAATTTGATCTATTAACAGATCATTGCAATGAACAAGACTTTGTCAATAGGGATTTGAAACTCGACCCAGAGGGAGATACACTCCCAACAGAATGTGCAGTACAAGTCTGCACATATGCCCTGAGACAGTCACAGTGCCTCCAGGAAATCCAGGAAGACAGGATCCTGGAAGCCAACATGATGAACCTGAGTTCATCCACACCAGAAGCAACTGCACTTCCTCAGCTGGCAGACAGTGATGATGTCCTCACTATCAACTCTGACACTGATAGCATGGTGCTCAAAGCAAGGGTCAAAACAGATATCAACCTGAGGCCGGTATTTATTCCTGCATATACCAACGATACTCTCTGTGTGAGAGTACTTCTGGATGTGAAAGCACATCTGCACTTTGCCCTAAAGGATGAGCTCCTTTGGACTAAGAACGGCCTCAGTTGTTCAGTTGTATGCATCCCTAGGAACACTCTTTGGAGGGGGAGGACGATCAGCAAAGTTCTGATTGACCAAACCCACCAAACAATAGGACATTTTGGTCCTTTCAAAACCTTGAAATATATCCGAGGATCCTTCTGGTGGCTGTCAATGACAGCTGATGTAGAAGCATTCTGCAGCTCCTGTGGAAAATGCCAGACAATTAAGTCTAGCAATCAAAAGCCTACTGGGCTTCTACACACACTACCGATCCCTGAACAATCTTGGGAATCCATTAGTATGGACTTCATTGGACCATTACCCATGTCCAATGGGTATGACTATTTACTAGTCATAATAGATTGTCTGACATCCCAGATGCATTTGGTCCCAACAAAGACCCCAGTAACCTCCAAGGAGGTAGCATGGATCTACCTCCAAGAGGTAGTCTGCATACATGGACTACCAACATCTATTGTATCTGATAGAGACTCAAAGTTTACTTCAATATTCTGGAAGGAGTTACACCAACTCCTAGGCACCAAGCTGTTGATTTTAACAGCATTTCACCCTCAAACAAATGGTGCTACAGAACAAGCTAACTGTTCTATTGCTCAAATACTACAAGTAGTGGTCAAAGACAACCAAAAGGATTGGGCCAAAAAAAGCCCAATGGTAGAATTTGCTATCAACAGTAGCACTAGTGCTACTACAGGATTCGCATCATTCAAATTAATATATGAATATATGCCCCGTATTTTCGTCAATATGACTATGAACTCAAAATACCAAGGTATTCAACAATTCACTGAACAAGCAAAGTGGAACCTCATAGCAGCCCATGATGCTATCATTGAAAAGTGTGTCAAACAGACACACTTCGCCAATAGGCATAGGAGGGAGCCCCCTATTGTCAGGGGACGCCTCCAGATTTCCGCCTGGAACCTTTCCGTCCGGAATTATCTCTTGCGTCAAGCACCCTCTGGAAGCGATTCCGCGTGGGATTCACCCTTAACACATTCGTCGACTCCTATGGCCGGAGAGTGGGAGGTTTGGTTGGAGACAATGGTCGCCTGGTGGAGGATATATGCGCATATAGTCATAGCGCATGAGTGATGGGTTGTTTAGCGCCGGTCGGCTTAGGGATTGTTCCATTGCTTCTCCGTTCGCTTCCGCTTCCTTTGTTTTCCTTCTCATTGGTTCGTTTCCCCTTTCTTTATTGTTTCCGGTTCATCAGATCATTGTTCACTTTCCTTTCGGAGTTAGCGTTCCCGTTTCCGGACGGTATATAGTGGGCTCACTCTGGCAGAGGCAATCCAAGTCTTTCTCTTTGGATTTCCCCTCTGCTAGGTGAGATTCCCTTCGCGTGTATATATTTCATTTACTTATATATCTTTGGATTTCCCCTCTGCTAGCTCTGCGTGACGTCCGCTCGGCTTCGAGGGTTGCCCTTACACCTATATATAAAGTAAACACTATTGATTACTTATCCACAGAAAAATTAAGAATGCCTAAAGGAAGAGTGTGAAAGCTCATCCCCAAATACATAGGACCTTATAAAGTCCTCAAGGTAGATAATAATAAATATACCATTGGTCTGGAGCTACCCCCAGAATTAATGGCATGTTGGATACACCCAATGTTCCATATGAAGTTGATTCATTCTTATTTTGAGAATGATGACAAACAATTCCTTAATAGAGAAGTGAGCGCCTTGTATAAGTTAGGTGCAAATGACGAACAAGAATGGTTCATCAATGAGATTATTGGTCACCACTGGACCAATAATGGGAAGATCGACTTCCAAGTCAAGTGGACATTAGGTGACATCACTTGGGAACCATTGCATGAATGCAACAAGTTAGAGGCTCTCAAGAGATACCTCAAGATCCATGGGATTAATAACCCCCAGCAATTGCCTTGACACCACTAATATGGGTGTCATGATCACATGAATTACCCATGACATTCAGCCAATAAGCTGAACTGAGGTGCTGTGGCACCAGGTGTTTGGCCAGCTTGCCGAATCACAGCAAGCCAATGAAAATATTCAAGCCCTGCTAACACAAGGCTGAAATGTGCAAGATGTCCTAAAAATGTCTTGACCAGCATCCACTACCATGGATGATGAGTGATCAGCTCAAATGAAGGTGGACTCATCCACCTCACCAGTGAGTGTAATCCAAGCATTCCACTCAGACCCATCCACTGAGTGGGTCATTGAATCCACACCTGGATTTGTTGCTATAAAGCACAAAATGGGATGCCCCATCTGCGACACATCCATGTCGCACTGTATGGCTGCCAAGCAGGCATACAAGATCTGCCATGCTGAGAAGGATATCAGCAAGGCCGTTGTGGATGCCTGGCCTGAATTGGGCAGATATCAAGATGATTATTACTGTCTCCTATATTACTGTCTCCTAGAGGACTACAATGTGTTGGATATTATGGCTCAGGTACTATCTACATCATTTATACACATTATTCTGGACTTCTAGTATCCCTTATGGAGTCATAGATTAGTTGTGTGTACCCCTATGGACCCACTGATCCCATCATGTACATACTTTCCCAGGCTCTGTGACTTAAGTGTGTACCATCACCTCATATCTGTGTCTGTGTCTGTGTCTGTGTCTGTGTCTGAGCTCTCATCAGAGTTTACAGTCCCCTTCTATATCTCTCTCAACACAATGTCCTCAAAGAGTTCACCCAATCAGCCAAGAAGAAGGCTGAAGAAGGTAGAGCCAAGCTTACTGAGCTCTGTGAAAAGCTCAACTCTCGTTGAGCCACCATTAAGAACCTAGATGACCAGGTTCAATCCTTGGAGAAACAACTCCAAGAGACAAAGGATAATTCTGCCAAATTATCCAAACACGAGGAGCTTATTCTTGAAAACAAGCACCTGCAAAGGGAGCTTGAATATTACCAAGGGAGGGTGCAATACACCCTCTACAGTAAAGATGCGCACTGGGTGATTCAAAATGGATACTGCCTCAGTGATATCCCTGCATCTGATAGCAAAGATGACAACAAAGACCTGGCAGGTCTTCCCACCTTGCCTGATGAAATCCCTCAGAACATCCCATCATGTCCTCCCACCAGACTTGCTTGCCCTGTGAGTAAAACAAGCAAGAACATCAGCAAGGTTGTTCAGGAAGCAGGCATCCCTGCTATAGGAGGTACTTGCACCTCCTCAAAACAAACAAGGATCATCACTGATCCCCCAGTCTCCATAACTGGAGTGTTACCCAAGCCATTGGGTAGAGTTAGGGCTGAATGATGGGATCAGCCCATGTTCTGAGGGGCATCTGACTGGGTCATGGAAAGTGATGTCCATGACTCTAAGATGTGCAGGCTCTATGTCAAAGGCAGAGCTCTGCAACCTCATGAGCAGTCCTCGGACCATACTGCAGTCATATTCCACATTGATGAATATGTGAGGTCATTACCAGGCCTCCCTAAGAACCTCATGGCACACCACAATGATCCCAACTGGATGATAGATGTCATCCAGAGTTTCAACATGAATCCTTCTGGGACTCCTCAAAACCTTTGCCTAGAAGGTTTACATGTCAACATCAATAATGCCAATGTTTGGTATTGGCCTAACTTGATTAAGCCCAAGCACTGTGGTGCTGAAGCAGAGAACCTGCTTCAATCTATCTTCTCCACTGTGGGGATGAGACCAGATTGTCGCTGGTCAATGGAAGAGGAATGACAGTCCATTCCTCTGTAGCCCTGTTCCTGCAAGGTATTCTATCCATTAAAATCAAAAGTTCAATAGGGATACCTTTGTGTACTGGTTGAGTTGCAATGCCAGAGTCACCTCCAGCTTGGCTCAAGATAAACTCAAGCCCTATTTCATCCGTTGCGCAACAAAAGTTGATATGGAATGAAGTAACCCTTTGTTCCCAGCTCCAGGCCAACAAGATTGCCTCAGTGAAAGGAGGGTCCATGAACCAATTCCATGTTCATGAGGACCTGCTCCTGCTCGTATGGGAGAGCCCATATTACTTTCCCCCTCATGTGGGGGAACCTATGGATCAGGATGAATCTGATCCTGAGCCTACCCTGAGCCAGCCTACTGCTGGCTTGTCTTCTCTAGCTGACAGGTTGGATTATGGAGAAGAAAGCTTCTTCTCCCACCCCCCAGTTGACATCCAGGACCTGTGGGAGCATATAAGCTACTTTGATAGCTTAGTTCCCAAGGGGACCATCTGTGACTCCATGACGGAACTCACTGAGGAACTTACCTGTGACTTATACTCAGATAATCTTGAGTAGGTCTGCCTACTCAGTCAAAAAAGGGAGGGTGTAAGGGACCTTTATTTTACTCCCTTGTACAAGTTACCTTTGACTTACTTGAGATGCATATATGTGTCTATTGTATATTTGTACATACTAGAGTGTATTTGAAACCGATATATATTAGGGTACCGATATTAGAAGCTGCCTTGCTGAACATTATCTTGCCTGGCTCACGTATTAGCTTGTATTACATAATCACACAAAGCATAGTGGTAGGCGATGCTTAGGTAACTAATATTTGGAGTGTCGGCTATCAGGAACGACATATCAAATATTACTGACTAAGTAATATATTTTAGAAAACCTAATATATATTGGTTTCAAATACACTCTACTATGAATTGACTGTGCATCAATTACTCTAAGTCCTTATGGACTCCTATGGATGCATATATGTGTCCATGTATTTACATAAAGCATATAGTTACCTTGTGTAATAATCTAGTATATAGTCCTGGGTAGGTGACTAGTGCCAACCAGTTGTCACTTTACTTGTACCATATAGTAGCTGAAATACACTTGTGTAAACAGTCTGCTATTACAAGCATGATAAACTAACAATGTAAAGACCTAGTCTTTACACCACACCTCCCCCACACCTCCCTCAGATCCACAAGAAAAAGTGCAGGAGAAGTGCAGGAGAAGTTGGTTTATCAATCAACTGTCTGAAAAAGTCTACTTGTTTGAACAGCCCCCACACATCCCCCACACCTCCCTCAGATCCAGAAGAAAAAGCACAGGAAAAGTTGGTTTATCAATCAACTATCTGGAAAAACCTACTGGTTTAAACAGCCCTGCACCTCTCTCAGATCTACAAGAATAAGCACAGGAAAAGTGCAGGAGAAGTTGGTTTACCAATTAACTGTCTGAACAACCCTACCAGTTTGAACAGCCCCCACACCTCCCCCAGATCCACAAGGAAAAGTGCAGGAAAAGTGCAGGAGAAGTTGGTTCACCAATCAACTGACTGAACAAACCTACTGGTTTGAACAG